>MU380394.1:0-49033 GCA_022495085.1 Xylaria sp. FL1042
ACCCGACCAGTACTAGTGTTTTAGTGTTGTAGATCAGGTCCACTTTACTAACCTAATTAGGTGGTGTGGTCGGGTGATCCTTAGGGGGGACTGGTTATCTTATCAAACCCCTCCCCCTGTTAATAGATGTAAACCTTGATAAGAGTTTTAATTCGGTTAACCATTGTTTTTAAAATGGAATAGCATAACATAAAGGGTTTTATATGGTTAACCCTATAAAAATAAATTATTTTAAACGAAAAAAATTAATTAGGCAGAAGATATCATGATAGTCAATATAGTGACCTCTTGGCAAGGGCAAGTAGCTTAAGGGACAACTTATCAGATCTTTCTGGTTACTTGGATAGATTTCTAGTAAGTTTTCAGAAGCAATGTCCTGTTGCGTTCTATAACAAATTAATGAAAGTCATGCCTTTGATATTCTCCAGACCGACACCCTAGATCCTGAGCATATAATTTAATGGCCTACCATCGATCCAAAGAGAGCGTTGAACCTGTCTCCAACTGGTTTGGCAGCGTCCACAATCCTTCTCATTTCTCGCTTCTCGTCTTCGGTCAAGTCGACATTCCGAGACGCCCAGTTCTCTTCCAGCCGCCCTGGTTTAGTCGTCCCTGGAATTGCTATTAAGCCTTGAGAAGCAACCCAAGCGAGGGCTATCTGGGCCACTGTGCATCCCTTCCGAGTAGCTAGTTTCTTGATTTCGTGCACGATTGCCCGATTCTTGTAAAAGTTTTCGCCCTGGAACTTAGGTACTATTACCACACATTCATTAGTTAGAAGTTATTGCCTATCTCTCTGTATCGTTTCAAAAATTTGGAAGATGAGTAGGATTTTACCAGTTCGACGAAAATCATCAGGGGCGAAATCGTTTGGCGATTGATATTGAAAATCGTCAACGAGCCATCCATGACCGAGTGGACTAAAGGCTACAAAGGCTATGCCTAATTCTTTCGCTGTCTCAATAAGACCATTCGTTTCGTGTACTGTCTCGAAAGCCGAGTATTCTGCTTGAACAGCATCGATCTTGGCGACTATGGCTTCAATCAGTACGAGGCATGGGTGCCCAAACAGAGCGTTATTAACCCTACTTGAGTGAGCCTTGCGAAGGGTTGCAGCAGAACACTCGGAAAGACCGATGTACTTAGTCTTCCCATCCCGACGAAGCTTATCGAGGGCGCCAATAGATTCTTCAAGAGGGGTATCTATGTAACGGGTATCTCAGTCAATAGTTCGACAATGTGTCTGGGGTATCGCTTACTGGGGTCAATCCTGTGAAGGTAATACAAGTCGGGAGTGAAGCCTAGGCGTCCTATTGTCCCCTCGATATACTCGTTTATGTGGGAGGCCGAATTGGTGACATTTCTAACAGGCCCGAAAACATCGAACCCACATTTTGATGCGACTGTATAGAGAAGATTATCTATCACAATCGTCCATGCTACATGGGCGGGGTTACAACTCACCAAAAAGCCTGTCACGGGCATTGTGCTTCTTTACGAACTGGCCAAGGAGCTTCTCGTTGACACCAGCTTGATAGGCAACCTGATTATTGATTCATCAGTTTTCACTCCTAAGGCAAAGACTTTACAGGACAAAAGCTAACCGCCGTGTCCCAGAAGGTGCAACCCAAGTCGAGCGCCTTTTTGAGCACGGGTTCTGATTCCTCGTAGCTGAGATTAGTTCCCATAGAAGAATTTAGTCCCATGGCACCAAAGCCGGGGACTGGGACTTCAACGTCCCCAAAGGCGAGTGTCTTGACCATCTCTATCTGTATGCTAGGCTGGCGATAGTCTAGTTATGCTATATGAGCAGGAATTCAGGTTCAATCGGTACAGGCGATGATGTAGTGGATGACAAGATACTAGTGAGAGCAAGATAATTGATGGGAGAAGTGAGCTCAAATTGGGAGAACTTGTTGGCGACAAGCCATTTTTAAGGCCGCGTGGGGACGAGTTCAAGGTTCTTTGACAGGACGCTCTCAGCGATATCATCCCTAAATTCCGATTTGTGCATCAACCATCTACCTTTTCGAGACAACGCACGCGGTGCGAGTCAGTCGCATGGTCTGCGCCATTTAATTGCCAATATTTAGGCTTGAATCTGTCCTTCTCAATGAGCTCGAGACCACACAGCTGGGTTCAAGCAAAAAGACCGGTTTGGGCTATAATCTCCACAATTGGGGTTTGAGTTGAATAGTAATTTCTTGCTACTTATTCTGGTGTCTAGAACTACCGACGTAGCCGGTCGTGGACCACAGGTTGCGCCGAGATTCAATGCAACTTGATGACAGGTGCATGTTTAGATCGATATGCCAACGACCAATCATAACCTGGTTGGATGGAGTGGTTATTCCCCGCTCTACCGTCTACTAAAGTTCAGTATCTACTGTAGATGTTATGATGTTCGGCCTATAGATAATTATTAATTTATTACATCCGACTAAGTGGATCACAGATTGGTGGCAGCAGTCTGTCTTCGTCGGCCTACGCTTGTCGTTTACCGGCATACAAATCCTTTTCACCTTTCTGAAATTGTCGCGCAAAAATAGGTAGAACCCCCCATTTGCTGACGCTCAGCTTCTTTCCGCGATACCATGGACACTTCAACAACCACTACTCACGGCCTTGTTCTACAAGTGATATCTACCGGAGATAGGGAAGAGTGGCGATCCGTTAGTAATGCCCGCGAGCGAAGGAGGGTCCAGAATCGCATAAATCAGAGGAGCCGCCGTAAGCTCGGGGTCCATATGTCTCTCCGCCTTGCAGTCTGCTGATGGCTCGCATGCAGGTTCACGCCAGCGGGAACAACGCGGTAGGAGTTCGGAGGAATTTGATACCACGATTGCGAGTAGTCGCAGTGCGGGCTCTTCCAGATCGCTGCAGGCACTGATCAATGCTGTCCTGGCACGTGAGGTCGACCTCAAGGCACTAATGAACGTTATCAACATCCTCGATCCCCAATCACAAGATAATTCTATCGCCATCGGTGTTTTTGAGGCCATTGCCCATCAAAGTAGGGTCGCCGGAGTTCCGAGGCCGATGATGTTATCGAGCTTGGTCCAATTCAACATCACCCGTAGCTTGATTGCGAATGCCGAGGTCCTTGGCCTCACCTTAAACCAATTACACGACGACGCCATATCGCCGTTTGTCGTCGCCGGACCGTGGCCGTCTAGCGTCCGCATTACTAACGATACTCTCCCTGTCGGCCTTATACCAACCGCTCTTCAGCGCACCGTAGAACACCATCCTTGGATTGACCTCCTTCCTGTAGCTCGATTACGTGACAACATACTCCACCGTAATGTCGACTCTTTTGATGAGGATGAGCTTTGTTGCGCTTTTACGGGACGTTACCATGCTAGTGGTCCAGGGGTTATTGTTTGGGGCGCACCCTGGGACTCGAGTGGGTGGGAAGTGACGGAAGAGTTCGCTCGGTCCTGGCCTTGGGTTATTGAAAGCTGTTCAGATATTTTTCAAAGTACCAATATGTGGCGAGCAAGAAGAGGCGAGCGTCCACTTTTCAGGCCTTTGCCTGCCACCGCCCAAGATCAAAACCAATCACTACAATAATTTTGAATATATTCTAACCTGATCATCATGATTTATTGGTCTCTTTCTAAGCCGCCGGAATAAGACTATTGTCTCGGCCTTTGCTCGTATCTGCATTCATGGTTGGGACTTCCACAACTTCATTTTTCAGCCCCCTTTGGATTGAAACGAATGAGACTATACCAACGCAACGCAAGGTCTACATCGGCAATCATCATGCTTCATACTTTTAGTATATGGTTGAGACGTTCGTCTAACATCACCACTTCCTCCCCTTCACTAGAGTCAGTCACGAGCGGAGTCAACGAGAAAGGCACTTATATCTGTTAGATGTCTAATACAACAAGGGCTGTACGCAGGGCTTGGAGAACTACTCTGAATGAGAATAATATTCTTATGGTCGCATGGATTTCTTGACTACCCTTGAAGCCTCTCAGAGCCTCCTGAAAGTCAAGGTATAATAGGTACAGCATTTTCTTCGACCTTAGGCCTTTTGTCTCAGCGTTCAGCTTAATGTCTTAGATACTTAAATAGCTTTATTTACTTTTTATTTGAGACTTTATGCGATATGCCTTTATGTCTATACGGATACGACTTATAGAGGACCCTTGCACCTCACGGGGCATGGCATAGGTGGCCTTCCGTTGAGAGATCTACAGCATAGGTGATCTCCCGTTAGGGGTCTCCCGTATGCACGCATGCTTCCGTGCTACATCTAGCGAGATCAATGAGGTTAATTATAGGATATCTGAAGCTGATCTGCCAACAACCCTGTTCCCGTTCGATTTCCACTGAGTTTCTGTCCTAAGGCAAAGATGAGTGGCATCCTTGATTCCTAAGTAGAGGCATAATACCAGGAACAGCCTCATCATGTTGATACCACCATATTGACATATTGGACTTGAAAAATAAACAGCTAGAATAAAGCTTTTCTCTAGTGTTCTTTTATCATTTATTACCTATTTCTTTTCAAATTTATTTGAAGTGAAAATTTAGGGCACTATTTAGGTAGGACGATACGCTTGAGCCTCGGTATTACGTGTAAGTTAGTATGGAAACCATGCATCCAGGGACGATTGAGTAACTGAGCTTCGTCCTGAACTGGTATCTAGCCCGTTTGTCGTTTACTATTTTCGCCCTCGGAGCCAAAGCTTTCTGGTTATACTTTATCTATGCCCTACTCACCGATGTATTCTCCGTGAGTGAAGCTCAGTAGCAGGGGTTCTATACACTAAGGACTTTCATTGAGTTATGAAGACTGCCTCGAGACTCAAAAGCTAAAGTTCCGACAAGTCCTTCAGGAGTTAGGAGGTCGATACCGCGGTGTAGAGTTTTACATCTATCTCTCAAAGTTGTACTACAAACGATTTTCGTTGTGATTTTGAAATCTAAATAGGCAGTGAATACGAACCGCTTCCTGTTGTTCCTCGATTGGAGTACATTCGACCTACTTTCGTATCACTGCTCTAAAATCCAGGAACATACTTAACTAGTACGTGCTTATTATAGTCAACCAAAATTCTACATCACAATTGTCTGCAAGCTCACTAGAGAGGCTGCGCATACCGGTACATGAGACGGAACAGGATGTTAATATTACCGTTGACTGTAGTGCCGGTACGGGACGGGTAGATGCATTTCAGAACAAACACAAATTCAAACAGACGGGGTAATACCTATAGTAGTCAAACAGCACGCTCCGGCTTATCTCTTTAGCTGTATTTTCAAGCAAAGTACGTAGGCGGTAAGGAATTCTACCATTGTATCCGTTCGCTACAGCAATGACTGTAATATTCCGGCAACGTACTTAATACAAATAAGATTACGTAGCGTGCGCGGACCACATACCTATGGCCACTTGCAGTCTTTCTAGGAAAACGCGAGAAGAGAAAGTAGCACATAAAAAGTGTGTTTCGTCCCAGATATTCCTTCAGCTTGTGTTGTCCATGAGACCTCACTAGAACTCTCCAACAACAACCTGTCCTGTATTTGCCCATCACACATTGCTATCTATCTTTTTAACCCGTCTTCCTTCTCTCACAGATACAAGTGATACCACATCCCTCTTACCACCACAAACCATACCTCATGGATACCCCTCGCGAACAGGAAGACAATGCATCGATTGCGTCCGGTGACTCTACAGCGGTGTACACTCCAACCCATACAACAGAGCAGGACATTGTGCTACTAGACGATCCCTCGAACGCACGTGGTAGCTTTGGGAGTGCGCCCGCTCCAGGACGCACATACATGATTTGTGAACAACGTTCAGGCATGCTGCTCAGTCTTCAAAACGGGCACCTGGAGCTGAGATCAGCGCCACAGAGTGGAAGCCACTGGACGTGCATGGAGGGTCTTGGATGGTTCGGCTTCGTCGAAACAGTCTCAGGGAACTTCTTGGGCCGCGACGGCAACTTTGGTTTCGAGCCGAGGCCAAATTGCATTTACCATGGGAATGGTTCGTAGTCTCCCGTCACGAGAATCGAGGATACCGCCTTCAGTCACCCCATTTCTTTTTGTTATTGAGATGGGTGGGCATTCGTCAGGACGGCCGGACTTTGTGTGATGTTGCGTCGATCGCTCACGCTGCGGTTTGGGAATTTGTTGAAGTGTAGAGAGCTCAGCGGAATATCCGTGCAGCGTTTTACGTGGTAAGGTAAAGAACTTAATCGCAGTGTATTACAGAGAGAGCAATTATTGACAAATGGACTAAATAGGTTGCACTTGGTTACTATGCCACATTAAGTTTCGATCAACTGTGTGGTTCTAGCGCACTACATCAATCGTCTTCAAGAACCATCCCCAGAAGCTTTTGGTCCAGAACCAACTACTCCCTCCTAGCCTTGTCTTGCGACCACTCTTGGGTGGTTGGGGGTGGCTAGGTTGGCATCCACGAAGCAGCCGCTTTATGTTCATTCAAACATGGAGAAAGTGGTCGCGATTCTTGAGAACAGGTGGCTTGGAATGGCACCTTGCAATGAGAGTATGGCTGACCAAGTCTACATGCTCACCGGATATAATTTTTTGCAGAGCGAAGGAAAGAGAAGGATGGCGATTAATACGTGACGGGAGCACTAGGTTATTACTGTGTAGATATTAATCAATCAACTTGCCACTCAAGTCGAATAGTGTATAGCTCCAGCTTTTTAACATGGGTTATGTATTAATACTGTAGTTATAACTATTCCGATAAATCATGCGCTATTAAGGTCATAACGACCCGTGTATTCATCCGAGGCCAAGGGATCTGTTTTCCAACCCCTCATCCCACCTACCTAATAGTTTTGCAATCAAATAAAACGCTTGTGTAAATGCTTTAACCCTCCAATGGTAAAATCTACCTCCAACATCATCAATGATAGCGTTTGGATCTTATGTTTTAACCTCGTTGTACGGGAGCCTAGGCGCATACGGGAGGCCACATATGCTAGGCCCCGTGAAACGTAATAGGGCTTCGTATTCGTATCTTCACATTATAGGTCTAAAGGCGTATTGCATATGTTCCGGGTGTAAAATAAACGAAACTATCCGACTTCTGAGACGTTGAGCTAAACGCCGAAAAGAAGGGGTCAACGCTGAAGGGAATACTGTTCATAGAGACTGAACCTCAGGAGGCTACGAGGACGTCCTTTGCTATGGACTTTGGAAATGTCAAAAAGACGACAGAGCCGCCACGGACGCGGAGGCTAGTGTTACCTGGCTTTTCTTCCTTTAGTCATCGATTAAAAGGGCGCATTGTAGTTCAGGGTAAACCCTAGAAGTGCCTAGAGACTTTCTTTATATGGTTAACTAGAGAAACACAACAAATACGCGTGCATAACACAGTTTAATTCAATCACATGTACCACGCTACGCATATTAGTGTCAAGGTCTCTGTAAAGCGCAGAGAGAAGAGCGGAACCTAAGAAGCTGGCTTGCATCCGTATGGACCGTGATGCGGATACAAATACTTACTTTTCAGCCAAGGGTCCTGCCTACCCCAATTATGAGTAATGCCTAATTAAACAAACACTTCGACGAGTGTGACAGATCTTTAAAACCGATGCCATTCATATCTATATTTGAAAACGCGGATAAGTACAAAAAATACGATCATTTTCCGACGCTCATCTGATTTGATACAGCTCAGGCAGCGCAACGCTTTCAGAGAGGATGCCAGGAAATAGTAATTATATAAATCATTACACAAAACTCGAGGCAATTGCTATGCACATCTATTTTCGGGACTGTACCGTTCAGCTTCCCGCGTGGGAGGATCCTTCTGGTTGATCATTCTCTCGACATATGACGTCAGATTTCTTATGGTTCGTGCTTGATTTTGTTGCTACCACGATGATCATAAACACGTTACGTGTAGCATGAGGGCGGCCCAACGTGGGGACAAGGAACACACGATTGCAAAGTGGAATCATCCCATTATCAGAACGTAGTCATGGAATTGTCGACTCAGTCTCGGCGCGGGGTACTGGCTCTCTAGAAGCTACCTCGCTAATTATCAGTAATAGGGTGTAACGAGATAGCGGAGAAGACGTAGATAATTATTGATGGGGATAGTTGAACATTAGTGTAAGGGTTAGAGGTATAATTTTTGTCGCTAATGATCATCTGTATCGCTTGTGGTAGGGCGAATTGCCCTTGAGCCTTAGTTGGCTAACTCCGCGAAGTCTGTGCAACAGGCTAATTTTGCCGGACCTTTGGTGAGCTTCAAATTCAAGCCGGATCTTGTCATATTTTATGAAAGACAGGCGAATAGGACTACTGGTAGCACACTTTTGATACATAAATATAAAGATAAATAGCTGTGTGCTTGAAAATTATGAATTAAAACTATGACCCCGAACTCTATGCTGTCCGATAATCCAATAATACAATAGCTGCAGTGTTAATGTCGCGCCGTTCCGCAAATGCTTAAGTAACTGACGCGCCAAGTCTCAAATGATGCCACCCTAGTCGTGTTCTAGAATCTCTCTCCCCACATCCCAACTGTCAGGGCCAAGCCTCAGACCTTGCACACATGCACGAGCGATTCTCAAGATGAAGTTGAAAGGGTGCACACAAGGCTTCCGACAACGACACTGTTGGTCGACAGCAACGAGGGGTGGCCGACAGTAAAAGGCAGACCGCCGTTGATAGTACCATTTTCGGCTTTATAGGGAGAGCACGTGGCAGTCTTAGGGCTGAGGAGGTAGAGAGTCGAAACGGCAGCCAAAGCGTCCTCATTGACGTATATAGGTCCAATGGGTACGGTGATAGTCTTATTTGTGCGGTCGTTGTACGCAGCACCATGCGCCGTTTCGACGACAACGGTGGCGGCTTGCGGGGCCGGGCAGCTTGGCGCTGCGCTGGCGAGGGCAGCAGCGGATAAGACGGCGAAAGATGTGGCGCGCATTTTGATTTTTGTAGGGTTGGTTTATTATTTATTAGGCTGGTTGGTAGGTTGGTTGGTTGGTTGATTTAAAAGCGCAGAGAGTAGAAAAGCTGTAGTGGAAGATTGCTGGTGCGGTAAATCGAGTGCTTGTTTGTATGATGTGAATGATGTTCTCGATCTTATTTCTTTTTGTCGAGGGTGCCTGAGGGTGATTTATATTTCACTAAAGAAACCCGACCGTCTATGACGGCAGCAGGCGGTCTAAGCGCTAGGCGCTGAACACGAGAAAGCATTGACGACCCAATATGCCGATCTTTCTAACCTGGTCGGGCACTGCCGTGTCCCAAAGCCACCTGCCGTGCTCCCCGACCAACCATATTCCATTCAGTACTCCGTACGTAACTAGAAGTGTGTACCAAGTCCTATGCCGCGCCGCTGAACGGCACCATACCGCAAGCCGAGTAGCTACTTCGTGCCGTTTTTTTCGTGTTGACTTACGTATGGGGCGTACCAAGCCACCATGTCCAGCGTTGCCTACGGACCTCCGGACTTCATCTAGGCCTAACATCTAAGTAAATCATGTCTTCGGGGCTATAATTAGGTAGCTATCAATACTCGAAGGTCGTATTTACAGGCTGTTGGTCACCGTCTATTTGGATTCGCCCCAAAAGCCAATCTCGTATACGCTTTTACGGTCACCTAGTGAACCCGCCCCGGTGGAACGATTTCGGCAGAATAGCCGACAGCCGCCATATTAGCTTCGCACGCTTATCCCTGACGCGTCTGTGCGACCTGAAATACTGTTACGAAGGGCGGTGGTCGTAGGACTGTAGCTGAGGATGAGAGGCTATGCCGCATTTGCCCTACGTGTCTCGATGAATTGTCAATCTTTTTCGCGTAAGCAATATTGTAGACAACGCTCTTGGGGAATACCTCCAACGTATCAAAATATAATTAAAGGGCCGCATTCCCTATATACCTATCACAGACTATGTATACAGTATCGCAATCCTAACTCTGGTATTGACAGGTATTGTTGCTGTGCAGAGAGAGGAGGGACCATACAGTAATATAGTTTAGTGATAGTTGTGCGTTCTAGCCCGCCAAATGGCTTACTATATAGAAATCCCATTGACAAGCGCATTAGTGATTTGACAAAAACCCGCCGCAAGCACCAGCGAAGTCCACCGCCGCCGCTTATTTTATCGCACTTTCATTTCGTCAACGGTTAATTCCCATCTATTTGAATGGGTTGCCATGATCACATCGAGTCCCTCAACGCCAGAATGATGCCCACCATGTCCAGTCCCCTTATCTAGATCCCTTCAGTACTCCCTTAAGGAGGCAGCCTGCATCGTGCCTACCTATCTCTAGTGACCTCACTATAGTCATTGTGGACTAGGGCTTTAAAGACTGCTCGAAAAGGGGATTCTCACGTACCATACGCGCAGAACGCCAGAACATGATTTCAAAGAAAAAGAAGTTAGGCGGCTTAGGATTCAGACGGTGAAGGGGAGACATGGCAACATGATCTCGTGACTTTATTTTCCCTCCTAGAACTATGGTAACAGCAATTGGACTGGCTCCAATTGAAAGTTTGGAGTACATAGCGTAATTTATCGAGATAATAGTAATTAAACGGGAGTTCTACATGTCTTTTTCAAATGTATGAAAGAATTATTACCCGAGAGCTAAGCAGCTTGTCTAATATAGCGTTCCGCACAAGCAAAACAAAACAAATAAAGCCTTTTTAACTGATTTTGACTGATTTGGGCCTTGATTTTAATGTATTTGACTGATTTGGCTAGTTTTTATATTTGACTTGGCTTAGATATTTGCCAAATATATAGGCTAAACAAAAATTTAGCGCTCAACGCTTTTTTTTACTTCGAATGGCGGCCTAGAGGCTTTTGAATGTATAGCTATATAGCTATACAGCTATACAGCTATATAGGCTATACACTAACGCGGTCAACGCGGATAGCTAGCGAAGTTAGGTAATCTTAGGTGTGGAGGTAGGCAAGGGTGGATAAGTAGATAGGTAGGGGTAGATAAGATAGGTAGGGGTAGATACTTAGGTAAGGGGTAGATAGGTAGAGTCAGCGAAACCTTTGAGTCAACAGCCAATCTTTTCTTATCAAAAAACCTCTGTAAAAAAATAATAAAAAATATAAGAAATTGCTTGAATTATTTGCAATTAATTAAACAAAATAATAATCGTCTGTTTGATCTAAGAAACAATTTAGATAATTTTTTTTTGTTGTTTTATTTTGACTGGTTAAGTTATCTGTCAGTCAAATCAAATATTGTTTTGCTTGTGCGGATCGCTGGTCTAATACTTAATAGCCTGTTAACTAATGTGTCTCTCTGGCACTAGAATAGTACGTAGACGTTGATGAGAAATATCAGCGAAATATGATACGACGTCAGATTGGACGGTTGATGTATATTGATACTCGTAGTAATGCTATATAGCAAATTTGAGACCACGCCCGGTAACAACGAGTGTTTGATTCTGCTGGCAAGCAGAATCTATGCCTCCAATCAAGACAAGCGACGCATAATAAATCCATTGTATCCTACCCTTTCCCCTTTTGAGATAAAACTCTCTCTTCATAGCTTTTGTCGTTAAAATGTTCTCCACGACCTGAAGTCTTGCTGGCATCGCGACAAGATCGGCGTATTGTTTAGAGCTTTGGTAGTGTTACAGCTTCTACCACTGGTTATGCTGGCAGTATGTATAGCACGGGCCTTGGTCCGCGCTGTATCTCGGCGTAAGCCTTATGAAGTTCCATAACAGGTATTAGACTAGTGTCGCTTGGCTAGTTCTGTTACTACATATTCGTCCACGGCTGCGCTGAATTCGCGTTGCTGGTCTAACTGTCCGTTGAGTTGTTGGAATTCTTTGACTGTTTCGGCGAGCAGTTCGGTAATTAATTCTCCATCTCGCAATTTCACGGCGTTTGCGAGGAGTTTATGGATGGACTCCAACTGCGTGGTGAGTTTTTTGTTTGTGGCCACTAGATTACTCATATTTTGTTGCCCGTACGCGATGTGGCCGAGGGCGCTGTCTCGTTGAATCTTGGGCCAGATTTCCTCTTGGGTCCTTTGTTTACGAGCTTGTTTCAGTGCGGTCACTTGGGCGGGGTTTTGTGCCGAAAAGTATTCATCTCTGATACGTTGCTATTATATGCGGTTAATAGAGGCTACCCGCAAAGAGATGGACGCTAGTAATGCACTCACAACATCAGCTTGAGAATCTTGCCATATGCAATAAGCCCTTTGGGAGTACGACCAGGAAAGGTCGTAGCTGTCGCCAGGATCACCAAACAGCTTGACTAGAACACCTTCGAGGAGTTCCGTGTCAGTCACTTCGTGCTTGTCGAAGAGGAGTGTTTGTTGCATGATGATATAGTATGAGGTGATGAAAGATGAGATAGAGCGTCTGGCTAGTGTCTAGTTGAATTAGCTGTGTTCTCCTTAGGTTTGGTAAAGTTAAATGTGTGCAAGTGTCATGCTCAATTTTTAGAATGCCGAATAAGGTCACTGTTAGATATATTCAATGAGGCTATGTGTGCTTCTTACAGGCAACGTTTTGATTGGCAGCACAGTACCTAGCCAAAAGTTTACGAATACATCTCCCTTGAAAGGCTCCAACGCGACGGCGAAAGCCCCAGTCCTTACCCTTCGCCTTTTCTTATGTTTTAGAGTCGCGGCTTGGATCCTTGAGCTAATTGTTCCTTACATATCCCGTGCTCATTTATGCTCAACAGCGATTTCACCATTGACTAGTTTCGTACTCGATGAATCTGTAGGCTGAGTGAAGTATTATGCCCTCCCTATGCTCCATGACTGAGCCAAGCATATCGCGGCGTGATCCTAATCTCGGCCGACGGCACATCAGTCGTAATCTTGCTAGCAATACAGATTATCAAGTACTGAATAATTTGATCCATTAACATTATCCCTTTTCCTTCTATACTGACTACTTATATGAGGAACCTACTTGGTATTTGAATACGAATAGTGGTCTATGAACGACAATGATTTTCAATATCTTGGAGTCGCAATAGCCTATCTCCTTCTTTTCATGCTAAGATAGTGTTACGATCCTGATGCTCAAACGAAGAATTCGTACGTACATAGCGAGGAACTGATGCGAAGATATCGAACCTTCTGCGCCAGGAACAGAACGCACCTATTACCCCTGTACATATTTCATGAAATCTTTTTACATAGTATAGCATATATACTTACATGATGGCATTTTCACTGTAATTATTCCAAAATACGAGGGTTACACATGTTTCAATGTGAAAAGTACTAGGTTGGCTGTTACAAACAAACAAAAGTAGTAGCAAGGACTATTATTCATTTGGTTAATTGCTAAGGATAGGGCCTCATTCTAGGGACACATGATTGCCGTACTAGTCTCCCTTTGCCTATAAATATATTCTTATCCAATCACTTTAGGGTTTTCCGTAACAAGGGAGAGAAGAAAATGGCTTTAGTTCATTGGGCTGGCACTAGTCTTAAAAGATTAAACTCAATATTAGAATCCGACGGACTTTTGGGTCCCCAAACTTGCCACCCTTATTAGCAGGGGTAACTCAAGCATGTTTCGTCTCACATGGTGATAGATGCTCGCAAACAGTTATTTGGGAATTTATTTCTGCTATATTTGATTCCCAAAAAGGAACAACCCCAACTTAACTTTACCTAGCTCATCTCAGCTAAATTTCTTAATGGTGACTTAATCTATAATAATGACTACTAATTACTTAGCAACAACGATATGCAAATGTGCTACATATCCCAATCGTTTCCACAGCCATCGACAGTGGAACTTCTATGATATCCAAATGCCCATAAATATGACGTATCTAATTATCGTGGTACACAAGGGGTATTCAATGTCTCATACCGTCAAACTTCGAGATACTGACTCCAGATAGGTTAATTTACAGCGATCCGCACAAGCAAAACAATATTTGATTTGACTGACAAATAACTTGACCAGTCAAAACAAAACAACGAAAAAAAATTATCTAAATTGTTTCTCAGATCAAACAGACGATTATTATTTTGTTCAATTAATTGCAAATAATTCAACAATTCCTGATATTCTTTTCTATTTTTTACAGGGGTTTTTTGATGAGAAAAGGTTGCTGTTGACTCAAAGGTTTCGCTAACTAATATAACCCCTACCCCTACCTACCTATCTAATCTACCCCTACCTATCTAATCTACCCCTACCTATCCACACCTAAGATTACCTAACTTCGCTAGCTATCCCGTGTTGACCGTGTTGACCGCGTTGACCGCGTTGATCGCGTTAGTGTATAGGCTGTATGGCTGTATGGCTACGAAGACATTCGAAGGCCTCTGGGCCACCATTCCAAGTGAAAAAAGGCGCTGAACGCTAAATTTTTGTTTGGCCTATATATTTGACAAGTATCTGAGCCAAGTCAAATATGAAAACTAGCCAAATCAGTCAAATACATCGAAATCAAGGCCCAAATCAGTCAAAATCAGTCAAAAGGGCTTTATTTGTTTTGTTTTGCTTGTGCGGAACACTGAGGTTAAAATTGATCATAGATACAGGGAATATCCTGAGTACTCACTACTGCTGGGGGACCTTCGTTTCGTTTCTCGCCCCCTTCTCGCCCCCTTACGATCCGATGTCTGCAATTTACCCTTGGGTACACCTCCCTCACTCCTTAGGCAATGGACCATGATGGGCGTTGTCGGTTTAATTTTGAAGTGAGGTATGAAGACGTGCGCCCTCAGCCGGCACGACTCACGCTAGGAGCAGGAGATACGTACGGTTAAACCTGCACTTGATAGGACAGTTAAATGGCCAGTTAATCGAGAATCTAAAGGAACAGAATTCAATTCAATTGACTAGGTAAGGCCTTTGCGAAGCTGATGTTCTGGGTATTTATAAAACTGCTCTCTCTGAGTTTATCATTCAATTAGGTATCGCCTATTCAGTCTCACTTAAACCATTTAACCCACTTCATTGTCCACAGAACTTTTCTACACAACTTTGTGAATCTAAAAGACAACCTGCGATGGGCGTAGCGAGAGTTTACCTTGAAAAGGATGCCGAACATCTCATTTAAACTAAGACTCGGCAATTAAATCACTTCAAGTTGGCTCATCCTATACCTAGGGGCTGTTTAATTCCTTTTCCTTCGGTCCGGGGAAACGTTAATGCTACGATGACAAAGTTCAGAATACAATGTGCATTAAACATATAGTATGTCGCGTGGCAATTTGACATAAGCTTACCGGATACTTTAGGTTAGAGTTGAGCAACTAGACGCCGTAACGCCGAGGTAAGGTTTGCATCTGGTCGCTTACTGATGTCTTCTGTACTTGGTACCTAGGTCCTTCGAAGCCTTCGAAGCCTTCGAAGCTTAACCCCTCGCTTGCTTATCGATAAGCGCGCTGGAGCTTACTTCAGCTTGGTAGGTCCATTGTATCTTGCACCAAATAGATATGAGTCACCACAGGCAATTTGTGGCAGGTAATTGGCATATGGTCTGTGCGCTAGCGTAGGTGCTCATGCCCGCCCGCCAGTGGGAGACGGGCGGGCACGTTCAACAGAGGGGTGGTGGGGTTAATTCTCCATCCAGAAGAGATACATCACACTTCTGACTTGCAGTGCATTTCAATTTCTGCCATTTCTTCAAGTCGATAGCATACTTGGTCGAGACATAACTGCCAACGCCACAACATCACAACATCGCAACCTCCCACCATCCCCACCAAACAACTGTCTAGACAACGACCGCAGAAGACAGATTCACGACCATGACGGTCGACAAGCCTGAAAACCCCGAGGTCGAGTCTGGGTCAGACAGCGGCTCAGAATCCGAGACGGAACCCCAGACGCAACTGAAGACGCCCATATCTGCGCCGCCCGCCGTCGAGCGACCGCCTCTGCCGCCCCAGACCGACCCTAAAGACCTCGACATCTCGACCCTGTCGCCGACTACCCCCGAGATCATCGCCCGCCAGGCCACCATAAACATCGGCACCATCGGCCATGTCGCCCACGGAAAATCCACCGTCGTCAAGGCCATCTCGGGCGTCCAGACCGTGCGATTCAAGAACGGTGCGTGTGCGACTCGGAATAAATCGAATGTTTGCTCTGCCTGTGTGGGAAATGGTGGTTGCTAATTTGGTGCTGCTGCTGTTACAGAGCTGATCCGTAACATCACCATCAAGCTTGGTTATGCCAACGCCAAGATATATAAGTGTTCCAACGAGGAATGCCCTCGGCCGACATGCTTTCGGTCTTACAAGAGCGACCAACGAGTCGACCCTCCATGCGAGCGTGAAGGCTGTGGCGGAACGTACCAGCTGCTACGACATGTCAGTTTCGTCGACTGTCCCGGTATGTTTGTGTCGTCTGGAATAAATGTCGCGAATTGGGTCTAACTCTGTACTACCTAGGTCACGATATTCTCATGAGTACTATGGTACATTTAATTCATCACTCTGGTGCGCCGTCCGAGCTAATAATATCGTAGTTGTCAGGTGCCGCTGTCATGGACGCAGCTCTACTCGTCAGTGCCCATCACTCCTAGCGCTCTGTTTTTGGCGCAAAAAGCTAATAGTGAGAATAGTTGGTCGCTGGTAACGAAAGCTGCCCTCAACCTCAGACGGCAAGTACTTACACCCCTAAGTGTAAGGCAATCTAGCTGACGAATCATAGTCTGAACATCTGGCAGCCGTCGAAATCATGAAACTGGGTATGTCTACTGTGAATAGTCTCATATAACCCTCGGCCGGCATACCCTCTTAAGACCAAATACTCCA
Source organism: Xylaria sp. FL1042 (assembly GCA_022495085.1). Lineage (NCBI taxonomy): Eukaryota > Fungi > Ascomycota > Sordariomycetes > Xylariales > Xylariaceae > Xylaria > Xylaria sp. FL1042. Next base: position 16,754 of record MU380394.1, read on the forward strand.
GCATTGTTTGGAACACATCGTAGAAGGCGAAAGGTTTCTGACAATTCCACAGAGAATATTATTATACTTCAAAACAAAGTTGATCTGATAAAAAGCGAAACGGCTATGAAACATTACGGTAGGTCGAGCTTTTGGTGACCGCAGACTTTGATTCTGCCTACTCTAACCCGTAACATAACCGCGGTTACTAACGGTGACCAGAGTCAATTCAACAATTCATACGAGGCACTGTTGCCAGTAAATCACCTATTATTCCCATCTCTGCCCAGCTCAAGATGAACATTGACGCTGTCAATGACGCAATTGTCAACATCCCAGTACCCGTGCGAGACTTCTCAATGGACCCTTACATGATGGTCATTCGATCCTTCGATGTGAACAAACCGGGTGCCGACATCGATGAGCTCAAGGGAGGTGTTGCTGGTGGCAGTATCCTTCACGGTATGCTAAAGATGGGGGATGAGATCGAGATTCGTCCCGGTATTGTTACTCGTGACGACAAGGGCAACCTCAGGTGTACCCCGATTTTCAGCCGCGTCGTTTCTCTCAACTCCGAGGCCAACGACCTCAAGTACGCCGTGCCTGGTGGCTTGATTGGTGTTGGCACGCGGATCGACCCCACACTGTGCCGAGCCGATCGTCTTGTTGGTTTCGTCCTCGGTCTCCGGGGAAGATCCCCCGATATCTATGGCCAAATCGAGGTCAACTTCTACCTCCTCCGGCGTCTTCTCGGTGTGGCGGATGGAAAGCAGCGCAAGGTCGAGAAGCTCGCCAAGAACGAGATTCTCATGGTCAACATTGGATCAACATCCACCGGAGCCAAGGTGGCTGCCATCAAGCGAGATGCAGCCAAGCTTGTTCTCACTAGCCCCGCGTGCACGAATATTGGAGGTAAGCACTGCCATGCCGTTCTCAATCTATTGACCTTGGCGATGGCCAAATAATCTATATTTATCCTACACCTCTCGTCATGCTTCATTGGAAAGCGAATACTGACTCGTCTACCACCAACAGAGAAAATTGCTCTCAGTCGGCGTATCGAAAAGCATTGGCGTCTAATCGGTTGGGCAACTATCACGGCAGGCGACATTCTAGAGCCTACTAGCATGTAAAGGGGATATTGGTAGATAAGAGGGAACGCCGCATTGGCGATGACGATGATGAGGGTCAGCTTTACCAATTGTACATTTAGTACGTTGCTCGACGATGTTACCAGTCCTTCCACGGGGTTACCGTTGATTCGTCATGATTGTCCCTTCGAGGGTTCTGACGTGTGAATGAACGACCTCTAACCCAGAGTGCTACAGCTGGAGCTGATGGGGGATGAATGCGACGGGACCGGGGAAACTTGGGGAAAATGTGGGGTTGGACCTGGGGTGGGATGGCATGGCGACGGTGTTGAATACCATGATGGTTTGGTGAAAAGTCTTATGATTGAAGGGATGAATATTCATGATGGGCTTATATCGTCTGGCATCTACTTGCATTCATGGCAACCGTGCGAGTTAAAGGTGACTGGGTTAGTGGGCCGTTACTTAGAAACGGTAGAAGGGGCAAACAACTATAATTAGATTCAAAAGTTTGCTTTTTTAATGATCCGTCCACCTGTAACTGTCTTCGGATGCGAGAGGTGTAGATCGATTCCTAGTTACCTAAGGCACGTAAAAAGGTATAAGAGTGTGTTATTATTGAAACAAGTCAGCCCCGGGTCTAGACCGAAGCAGCATAAAAGGGGATGGATGGTGAGGATCTGACGGTTGACCGACGGCCGGCGGGCACTTGAGCTATTCATGCAAGACGATTTAAGACACATATTACCTAGGTTAGGTACGTAGATAGAGAGTAGACTCCCCCTTTTGGAAAACCAAATCTCTCGACATAATATCGTTCATTTGGACTTGGAAGATTAAGTATCAGCTATCGGATTTTTTCAATCGGCGTTGTTTTGTCGTCGGCTTCTCGGTCAATTGTACTACATATAGACAATCTACCTATCTACCTATCTACCTACCTACCTCCCTTACCAAGGCACGCGACCCCTCCTCATTACCTACACTAGAATCTGCCCCTCTAGTTCACGCCCCCACCAAATCCGAAGATCACCACCGGCCGGTCCTTCATCCGAGGTAGAAATAACGGAAGAACGAAAGAGCGGGAACTAAATACGAAGAACAAGAAGAAGAATACAAAGGAGAAAGTAAAATATAGAAATATATATATAAAAGGAAGATAAATAAATCATGTCCGGCCTCGACGCACCCGAAATCCTCGCCGCCTACGACGCCGTGCGCTCCGACAAGGACGAGACGAACTGGCTCCTGATATCGTACGCGGGGGCCGTGGGGGACAAGCTCAAGCTCTCGGGCACGGGGAGGGGGGGACTCCCCGAGCTCGCGGCGCAGCTGGACGACGCGCAGGCGCAGTACGGGTACGTGCGCGTCGAGTACGCCAACGACACGGAGAGCAAGCGGGTGAAATTCGCGCTCGTGGTATGGATCGGGGCGAATACGAAGGTCATGCGGAAGGCGCGGGTGAGCTTCGAAGCCGGGAATGTGAAGAAGGTGTTGAGTCATCATAGTATACAGGTTGATGCGAGGGATAGGGGGGATTTGGATGAGGGGGAGATTGTGACTAGGTTAAGGAGGGCTGGGGGTGCGGATTATAATGGTGGGCGGGGATGAGTTGGTCTGAGGATGTGAGGGGGGATATTATATATATGGTAGGAGGGTGAGGTAGGATGGATAAGAATGGGATAGATGAAAGAGGCATAGAGGGGCATAGAGAGGGGGGGAGAGGGAGGACGAACGGACAAATGATATATTTGCGTCTTTGAGCCCGGAGTTCGCGAGCGAATATACGTACGACAACGATCTATTTGGATGGATAGTCAACAGCAACGAAAACAACAGCATATATACATACAGCGTTGAATAGACGGTGCCGAGAGCACAGATAAAGACAACAATACCATACCATACCATACCATACCATACCATACCATACCAAAATTCATGAATAACCTCGATTCATCCCAGACATTCCCAAGCTCCTAAATACCCAATTCCCAATTTCTGTCCCCCCTACCCCTGAACAACCTCACCCCCCCACCCCTCAAGATTAACCACCTCGGGCACCCTCCCACTCCTCACAATACACCACACGACCTCCTCCTCCCCATCATTCACCTCCTGATGTTCCATCCACGCAGGAATAAGCGCGTAATCGCCAGGTTCGATCTCCACTCTTTTCTTCCCGCCCTCGCTGACGATGGCCCCGCCGCGTCCGCGCACCGCGTACACGATTGTGTCCTGGGCGCCGTGGTGGTGGATTGCTGAGGAGGTGTGTGGCTGCGCGTGCATTTGCGTTGCGCAGAGGGTTGAGGTTAGGTCTACGAGGGCGTTGGAGCGTGTCATGCCGGGCGTTTGGAGGCCTGAGGGGGAGAGGGAGGTGGATTTTGTGTGTTGGACGGGTTGTGTTGGGTTTGGGTGTGACATTTTGGTGGAGGTTTGAGAAGGCGATTGAAGTACGTGTGTAGTATAGTGAGATGAGTGTATGGTGAGGAGTGGAAGTGACGCTTGTCTTTGAGATAGCTGGATGGCTGGACTATATAAAGTACTATATGATGTCTTGGAGTTGCCTATAATCTCGGATGATTGATTGATTGGTGAATCAAGGTCGCATCATGTGCTTTACTACCGGATCGTTTCGCACAGTATATATTTCCCCGTCTATTTCAGTGTATCTAAACAATTTTCCTCATTTTTTGGTTCATAGAAATGCTCTTCCTTATCCTGCCCTTTGTCTTGTGTTTGACTCTGTCATCACGACCACAATGCTTGGGGAGGGATCAATGCATAGAATTACGCTTAAATATGCAACTTCGCGTCACGTATGCCTCGGTTAGCGTATTTCCAAATGCTTATAGAGGGGCAATTATGATAGAGAATATGATGGCGGGGCATGAACTGTTTCAGTCAATTCATTGCCCCTCCATCATCATCTCTCAAGCAACCATGGATTAGTAGGTCTTATAGCAGATGTTGCGACATGGAGATCGCAAATCCTCGCCGAATACTGGCCGTTTCATCGGCTGACTCGGTGCAACACCTTGCCCGAGTTCTGAAAGGTGCCTCCCCGCCCTCCCAAGTCCTAGCTAAACAAGTCGTTAACCCATCTAAGACCTCACCGGAACCATACCAGAGCAGACGTCAACCTCCCTAGCCGGCGCGTCACATAACCTCTCGCTCAAAACTACATATTACACAGCAGAGGTGCCGATATGGCTAGATCTGATATCGTCACCATCTGAATGGTCCACTTCATTCTTGTCCCCTGAGGCAAAAGAGGTCCTTGAGGTCCTCGGTGGTGTCATGATTGTGTTTTCCCTACCAGTTCATGCACACTCCGACGAGGGAAAGTCCTCCCAAGAATTGATAAAACAAGTCGGGAAAGTTGTTAAAGAAGGCTTGGGCGGCTGGGAATGGGATGGCGTCGGCCTGTGTCTTGGCGTTGGTGAGATTGACGATGTGGATATCTGGGAGGACTGCTGCGCAGAATCCGGCTTGGAATTCGTGCAGGTGAGGAGTCAATCAACTCCTTCCAGAAATGAGTTCGGAGGTATGTACTTCACTCATTCAATTTTCATCAGACGACGTAACTCACGTCGCGCTACTAGAGAAAACTGGAATACCCCGTGCGCTAGAGGCGCTGGAAGCAAACGACTGGGCGAACGCATCAGCCGATGACCTCGGCTCTGAGTTCGAAGATATAGATGCAGAGATGGAAGCCCAGAAGAAACACCAAGAAACCGATGAAGATCCTGGTGCAGCCGATTTAGACCCGGAGAGCTTAGATTTCGGGTTCGATCGTGAGGACTTTGAGGGTCTGAAGCGTGCGATATGGGAAGCGGGGAAAGAAGACGGTGACGACTTCATGAATGGGGAGTCGAGCACTGCTGCTGCCGATGGGGGTAAGCGGACATTAGATAGAGCAGAGGACAGCCTCGATGATGAGGATATCCAGACGATGGAACGGTTGATGGCCAAGCTGCAGGCTGTGAGAGACACGAATGCGGGCCTGCCTGAAGATCAGCGGAAGCGTGCGGCGGCCAAGGCGGTGGCTGAGGTAATGAGGGAACTTTAACGAAGTCTTTAATTATTTGATTACAGGTCTCTTAGGATCCCATGCCTCTTACGTCCACATTCGACATTCACTCCTCGACAATTGGCAGTGTGTGCCTACAATTCCACGATGGCCTGCTTTTCCACGGATGGGCTTGAAGCACCACCCGTCGGATATCTTCCGATTTGCTAGCTCGGTCGATGCCAGACGGATCTTAAAGGCTCATCTTAACATCCGCATTTAAACAATGAGATGAAATCGAGGCTAAACACGCTGCACTCGGTAGCTAGGGATGGATGATTTATTACTCTCCATATAAAATAGACATCAGGAGCAAGGCCGGTTTCCTACGTCTCCCCCCAAATTGAAATAGAGATCATCAATTAAATCTGCCCTCCGAAGTAGTAGACGAGACCGTATTATCAAAAACTCTTTATCTCGCATCAAAATCAGCCGTACTGGTACCGAAGTCCAGTCGCGTCACGTTCTCACTAGGCTAAGCCCGCCGGCCAATTTGAGCGAGAATAAAAGCAGAAGCAAGTAGAATATAACTCTTACTAATATGATTACTTTTTAGACATATCTGCTAGACCAACTAGGCTAGGTAAGTAGATACAATAACACATAAACATCAGAATATGTTCGTGTTCAAGATAACAATGTCCTTATGAACTTCGGATTCCCGGGACTTTAAAGGAATGTGTCCCGCTGCCCACAGTCATAACTTTCTGTGTCTTCCCAGGCAGCACAACCTCTGCCTTCGCGTTCGGCGGCACAACCAAATCCAGATGGAAACCCGACGCATCAACGCGCCAATCCGTCGAGACCCAGCCATAGGGACTGCGATACGTCGTCTTGGCCTCGGTCAAATTACCCCCAGGCACAGGCGCAACGCGGATCGTCTTCCAGCCAGGCTCAGCAGGCGCAAGCCCGCCAATGGTGCGGAACATCCAATTAGCAACAGAACCGAAGGCGTAATGATTAAACGACGTCATCATATTCGGGTTCACAGTACCATCAGGCAACAGACTATCCCACCGCTCCCACGTCGTCGTACCATTCATCACAACTTGGTACAACCACGACGGCACCGTCGTCTGCAGCAGCATCTCGTAAAACGAGGCCGTGAGGTTATATTTCGTCAGCGCCAGCCCCAGCAAATGCGTCCCCGCGAACCCGGTGCCGACGAGGTACCCGTTGTTCGCGATGATCTTCTGCAGACGGTTCGCGGCGGGTACGTCCTGGCCGGAAGGGAAGAGGTCGAAGTACAGGGATAGTGCGAGACCTGTCTGTGTCTCGTAGGATACTGTACCGTTACTAGAGATCCAAGCTGCTTGGTACGCTTTCTTCAGCGTGGTAGTCTGCTCCTCGTACTGCGCCGCCTCGTCGTCGAGTCCTAGGACGGCCGCCATCTTCGCTACTAGGTCCGTGACGTACACGAGGTACGCGTCGGCAACGAGCCCCGAGTCGGTCGTAGCGTCCCCGGGACTGTCATTCGGCGCCTTGGGATCGAGCCAGTCGCCGAACTGGAAGTACGTGTGGTTCCAGAGACCATCTGCGCCCCGCGGGATGCCGCTGTCGATCCAGGCTTTGGCGCCGACGTATTGCGCTTCGAGCGCGCTGAGGTCGCCGGCGGATTGGAACATGTTCCATGAATTCGCTACTACTACGTCGCCCCAGACTGCGGTTGGGTAGACGGGGCCTACGCCTGGGACGTGAGGGACTACGACGGGGACGATGTCTAAAGTGTGTTAGTGCGCAACTCGGGTATGACACTTGTGAGATTCTCCAGTGTTGGGATGATATGGCACTTACTGTCGTTCTCGAGTTGTTCGGAGACCACATCCTATGCCATGTTAGTGAAACTGGGCATCCAATTACGAGAAGAGCTATAACCATGACTCATTAGACTATACAGGAGGATAGACTAACCTTTAACCAACCTCTCCAGAATCCTGCAGTATCGTACAAGAAATTGGCAGTGGGAGAAAACGCATGCGCATCCCCGGTCCAACCCAACCTTTCGTCTCGCTGGGGGCAATCGGTCGGCACGCTCATGAAATTCCCCTTCACTGCAACGGGGCGTCAGCAAATCTCGTCGTCTCTCTCAACTACTGCACAGACACGCTAATAGTTACACGCAGGAGCCACGTGTTCAATGCAGTGAGACAAAACAATCAAACTTACAGCTCCACAGGATGTTCGACATCAGTTTGTTCAGAAGCGAGTTTGACGTCTCCAAGTCGCCGGTCCGCTGCATATCCGAGTGAACGACTATGGCCTTAACGGAGTTTTTGTCCAGCGGTGTCTGTTCCGTGGGCCAATTGTCCACCTGCACGTATCGGAAGCCGTGGTACGTGAATGTTGGTTCCCATATTTGTGTCTTGTTGCCGGAGAGCACGAAGTGGTCGGTCTGCTTAGCTGATCTCAAGGGGGCCGTGGCGATCTCCCCGTGTTCAAGCACTAGAGCGGTTGTCAGTTGGCCTAGAATGAAACGGGTAGAGATTCGCTTTTTCAGCGATGTGGTGCTTACTTACCCTCTACGTGAACCATCTTGATTGTGGTGCCTGCTGGCCCATTCACCCTTAGCTGAAGCCAACCGACGAGGTTCTGCCCGAAATCAAGGACTGTAGCGCCCGAGGGTGTCGTGATGACCTGCTGCAGCTGAACTTCTTCCAGGCGTCGGATCGGCGGTCCATCTGGTGCGGTTAGTCGTCCCAAGGGGGATTCAAGTGCTTTAACACCAATCCACTTAGCCGTCTTAGGCGGTCTAAAAGTCGCGGTTGTCCAGCCGTTTTGTTCAAGTGCCGAATCGTAGTACTCTCCATCGTAGATCTCCGAAGTTTTGATAGCTCCAGTACTGGATGACCATGTTAAATCAGTTGGGATCGTCTCCTTGCTACCATCTGCTTTGGTGACTACTAGCAGAGCAAAGGCGCCCAGAGTGTCGCCCCAGATATTCCGCGATGTGTCAAAACCAATACGGCCCGCATACCAACCTTCGCCAACTTGGATACCGATAGAGTTATAGCGATGCTTTATTAACTGTGTAACATCGTATGTGTCGTAAACAAGCCGGTGATTATAGGATTGCCAGCCCGGAGCGAGCACAGCATCTCCAACCCGATGTCCATTGATAAACGCTTCGTATAATCCGTAAGCTGTAATGTACAGGCGTGCCGAGGTGATATAGCCAAAATCCAAAGAGAAATCTTTGCGTAGAAGTATGGGCTGATGGGGAGCATTCTCCTCTGTAGTCTTATCCGCAGCAATCATCTGCACACCATCCCAGTCCTCATCTTCCAACAACCCCGTCTCCACGGAGAAGGGCTTCGACCAGCCCGTGTCGGCACTGTTGTCGGCACCATAAGACCTGACTCGGACAACGGCCGATTCTGCAGAGCTCAGCGCAACAGTTGGCCAGTCTACGAGGACCGAGTCCGACGAGGTGAAGTCGAAGACCTCGGACGACCCATCTCGGGATACCTCGATGCTGTAGCCGCTCTGGGTCCAATTGGTCGCGTGGCCCTCAAACTGCCATGATATGCGCGGACTGGCCTCGCCAATGCCTAGAGCAACGCGGTGATGCTCAAAAGAGACTTGAGAGATGTGTACTGCCATAACGTAGTCGTGTCAGCTAAGTCTGCGCTAGCTCACTCGCTTACTCTGCTCCTCAACTGCCGACTAAGATGGCACACGAAAGGAGACTCTACCGACCTTTCGAATGACTCTTCATATTAATAGGGGAGCCCGAGTGCATTGCTCGGTCTATAGGCCACCGAAGCGACGAGGTAGCGTCGGCACTGTACCACCTTTCGAGAGATCATTCAGCAGCGGGGTAATAATACGATAATACAGCGGCGTTCGTTGTTGCAACCATGCTCTGCATTAGTTTGTGCTTAACTCGCGAGATCTGACCTCGAGCAAACGACGCAATTGACCCGAGGGTTTTTATTCACCCCCTCGTGCAACATGACCTTGGCTGCGGAGAAGGAAAGTCATCCACGGGCGGGAATGTCGGTGGTTGGACGTGGAGTAAGTTATTCTTCCCTCCCCCGCATCGCACAACAACTTGCCGGTGTGCGGGAGGAGAAGGCGGAGGAGGAGGAGAGGAGCATGTTTGAATGTGGCTTTGAGACATCTCCGCTGATCCATATGGTGGCTTACGTCATAGTATTGGCGCGTTGTGCTCAAGCAGGAAGGTAGGTGCGTGTAATTGGTAATGGCAAAAAGGTGGCAGAAATACCGGCGGCGTTACGACCGTTGCAGCCCGAGTTCAGAGTTTAATTGCATTGCATTCCGGGCAGAAATGCGGCTGGTGGCTCGGATGCTTTGGCGTCAGCCTGGACCGGCTGGGTGAACCTAGAGCATGCGAATGCTAGACATGTCTAGGAAGGCTGGCGTGGCGTGTTGTCTCAGTTGGTCTGTCCAGCCATTGCAAATCGTGAACTCGCTTTTGAAATTCTCTATCGAGGAGGAAAGATTATTTACATGATTCCTCGTATGAGGAATATTTAGATACATTGCCCGTGGTATAGCATCCATCATCTCCAACCCTTCTTAAATTCATATCGTATAGCCGTCGTGGATCATCATCGACGCTCATCAATCCACTTGAATACACACTCCCTTGCTTGTGTATGTACTTCTGATTGGCGCTTATGTGTATAATACATGGCCTTTTCTTAGCCGACGTGTTAAAAGGGGGGGTAGATGAAGATAAAGAAGGAAGCAAAGAAGCAGAAATTGAAGAAAAGGGCCAATTAATTGATTCGAAGAACAACTTCTGGGGTATCATAATACGACATCAACTCCAAGCCCGAACGAAACTTTTAATCACAACGCATGCACGCTGGCATTGTAACTAGCATCATCGCGTGGTGAGCTGCTCCCACCATGCCGCATGGGACCGAGGGCGTGTTCTTCGAAGCCAGGGTTTCCGCTTACGCTGCTTCCGGGCCGGTGCAGCAGCGTCTGGTCCTCTATTCGTTCGTAGTACGGCGATAGTGGCGGCGGCATCTTACTCGAGCTTCCTGACGTGTCTACTACGCGGCCGCTTTTGCTCTTCGTGGTTCCGCCGGGTAGTCTACTCTTCACGAGAGGCGCAAAGGACGGCATGCAGGCGCAGAGGATGCCCACTGCGTTCTCGGCCAGGTGCCAGAAGAGAACTCCTGAGGAGTACCAGGTGAGGTCACCGAACCATAACAGAGGCTTGGTACTAGCGAAATCGACGACTAGGAAAGGATTTGGGTTAGTCTTCTACCAATAGGAGAACGAAGGGGAGAGATTTCAATGTCTTCAATTGAACATTTTGAGAGAACTGAAGGCAATGGGCTTTCTCTAGCAGTGAAGTTAAGAGCGGGAAAGGATTTAGGCCAGTACGTACCCCAAACATAAATAATAGTACGCACGATTCCAATTGCGACGACACTGTTTCAAAATTAGTCTCAGAATTCCCGGGACTCCCCCTTTGGCCTCGGTTCAGGAGAATTGCGCAAAGGTATACTAACAGAGAACCCAGGAAGAAGATGGAGGCGACACCAAACTTCTGTCTTGTGGGCATAACAAGATTGTATAAGTGCGGCACAGGCAGGATAAAGATAATGACGTCCAAAATCAAGTCGCTAAATGCGAACGAGAGGTAGAACGGGAGCACCATGACACAATTGGAGCCGTACTCGGATTCGAGCTTATCCCATAGCGTCGAGGGCGGCACGCATTGGAAGGCGAGGGCGAAGACGTACGCGATGCCCCAGGCGGCCGTCAGGCCAATGACAACATTATTAACGAGGATGAAGACGCGCACGCGGAAAATCCGCCGGAAGAAGAAGAGTACGGAGAGTTTGATCAGGCAAAGCCCAGCCGCCCCTATCACTTCGTAGGCGTATCTCGTCTTCTCGTAAATATACAGCTGCGGCGTATGGCCCGGCTCACCGTGCTCGTCGAGCTGCTGATGGCCGCCCAACCCACCGGCCGTAGCAGCTAGATATCTCTCGTCAGCTTGGGAATTGGGCCATGCGGAATATGGGAAATAGATGGCGGGTGGTTTTGCGTACCGATAATCTGGACAATTGCGATGGCGACACATAATGTTACGGCTGGGATGACGAGCCAGTCGTCAATGCCTAAGCGGGCGGCTGTGGTTAGGCGTGCGTAGAAACGAAGTGACACTGCAGCAACCGGCACAATGATGAACAGAATGGCGGTGCCAACCAACACCGACGACGGGTACGGGTTGTAGCTAGGCGTATAGTAGGGATTGCCCATCTTGGAGACGTAATTGTGAATAGATTGTGATCTTGTCTATATGTCGTTGAAGCGATGGTAGCGCTGGATACCGTGGTTATATCTTCGTGCAAGCTAATTGGCAAATGAAGAAAACTTCGAATTCATTGCCCTTGCCTTCTCCTCGAATCCCTTCAATTGTGAATTTCTTAGAGGATGCGACTGGTAAATCATGAAGTTAGGTAAACTATGGGAATCTCTAATAGAGTAAGCGGGGAGTGAGGCTTATGGCAGGAAGAAGTGCACCTTTGTGGCAAATAGCCAAGTATGATGTAGGGTAAAACCGTTTCAAATATTACCAACCAGATACCATGTTCCCCCTCTTACCGTACTAGTCCTCTCGCCGAGTCTTACTAAACAGTAAATTCCCAGTTGCCCACTTAACCGTTTGGATTTTGAAAACTCAAAGGGCACTATAATCTACGATATAAGATAACAGCTGTAGAGTCTTATTTGTTTGCTGTCTGTATTAACCATATTCTCTATGTAAGTGATTGGTTATGCTTAGCTTCATAGAGTCAAGATCACCGTATAGTAATAGTCTATACGTTTAACTAACGAAAAGAAAGGATCAAATACTTTACACTGGGCAAGTTACACACTCCTGGGCAAAGGATTTGCATGCATAGGATACCACTAGACGTGGTATAGGAAGTTACCATCCGTACTACGTACCGAATGGAGCTTAGTATATGGGAAAGGGAAAACTTGGCAGAGAATCATGTGTTAGTGTGTTGGAACTTACATGAGAGTACTACTTAGTATTACGGATTGTACCGCAGTAACATTTCCTTTCTAGGCACAAGTTCGCGATAGAGCATGGGTATAATAACCAAAAGTCGCCGTTCTGCAGGGGAAGGATGAGGGGTTTACTATATATATTAAGTCAGCGTCGTAATAGATTGGATTTTGCGGCTTAGTCCCAGACCCAAACTGTGGGCTTAAGCCCGCTGCCATTCGTGACTATTCCTCAGCGAGAAGTGCCTACCTAGGTTAGCGTATTATCCCATAGCACGTTCCAAAAGGCGCAGCATACTTGATGATTTAAGCACTCTAATCTCTAAACGATTAAAGCAATCGATAATTTCTACCCTTCACATCATTGTGTAACCTGGAAGACTTATCCAACTACAACATGAATTGACGAGAAGAATGAAGGTAGCTGCTACTCGATGTCTAAGGTTTCGCCGTTGGACAGGAACAAGCCCAAATTCTTCAAGAAACCCATGCGTCGAATACTGTACTTGTGCGCGGCTCGTATGGCATCGAACAAAATAGCATAAACTATTGGAGAGGTGAATCTATGGTCCGACATGATTCCATCTTATGCATTAGGTTGCATTGTGGGATTTTAGTCTATACTTACTTGTGTAGATGTGGGTTGCAGTGGTATTTTAAATTGTAATGCACTATGTACAGTAACCTTGTGGTAGTATTCATCTTACACTGTCGGCATGTGAGACTCCCCCACGTGTTTCCCATGCTTCCTTTGTTGCATCGCATTATTATATCGCATATGGGGTTAATTGTGTGCTAAGAAATCATCAAGACTTACTAAGTAGGTAGACATATCATATTATGTAAGTGGGCAGTAATGGCTACTCATCCCTTACATCTATCGTCTTATTCCTGGTAAACTACTGCTCCTTATAGCGTGGTGGAGTCCTTTCTCGATTTTTTCACATTTTCGCATCACAAGGTATCATCAGCTCAATGGAATCGTCATTGGATAGGAATATCGAAATGCCAGAACCGAAACTTCACTCCAACTTCCATGTCTGTATCATCGGGGGCGGTGTTGTCGGCCTTGCTGGTGGCATTCTTCTTCGCCGGCAAGGTTTCAAAGTGACTGTTCTTGAACGGGATCCAACATTGCAAACTGTGAGTCAACTGTCAAGATAAGGCGACCTCATGCTAAGTAGGCAAATTTATACCGGAGCCGGGATCCAGCTACATCCAAATGCCGTGAGGGTGCTAAAGGAGATTGGCGTTTATAAGAAGATCATGGCCAAATCCATCGTTCCATTCTCTATCATCTTGAAAGCATACAGAACTGGGCAGGTTCTTCATACACAAGACCTTCGAGTGCCAGCTGATAAGTATCATGCTCCGCTACTCACACTACACAGGGCCCATCTCCGCCAGGTTCTGTATGATGAAGCCATCGCGAAGGGGGTGACGATCAGACATGGTATCAAGATCGGTGCAGCTGGGGTTGATCTTACCAATGGAACTCTGAAACTAGCTGATACACCTGAGACGATACATGCTGACCTCTTTGTCGGGGCAGATGGAGGGGAATCAGTTGTTCGGACGGCTCTAATTGGGCATAAGCCACAAGCTATTCCTCACGGTAAGGTTGTCCATCGCATTCTGATACAAGAGCAAGATATCAATGCCCGACCACATTTGAGATATCTTCTCGAGAAACCGAATATCATTGTGTGGCTAGGGCCAGAATGCGAAGCTGTTACCTACGGGCTCGATGGTGTGTTCAACGTTGCGTTTACCTGGCCATACTCGAAAGACCCTAAAGATATATTCTTTGGCGCGCAGACGGTCGATCTCGACGATTTCCGCGCAAAGCTCGCTGATTGGGAGCCGGATCTTCGCGAGATCCTCAGTCTTGGCACAGACTGTTTGCGCTGGGAATTCTTCGAGCCCATAGCCGATGATGAGCATACCCCCTGGGTTGATAGTAGCGGGAAATTTTGTATTGTAGGGGACGCAGCCCACCGGGGTTTGCCATATCTGTAAGTGATACGCTTCACGACGCCTACCTATTCCCACCGTTATTGGCTTGTTATACGCCGGAGCATTAACACATATATACCCTACTTTCCAGAGGACAAGGTGCAGCAGCAGGGATTGAGTCTGTGTCAATCCTTGCACAGCTCCTAGGCATGGCCGAGAACCAAGATCAGGTACGCCAAGGCCTCGGAATTTACCAGCGCCTACGTAAAGAACGAACAGGGCACGTCATTCGGGCGACTTTGAAAACTGGCGAGATCTGGCAAATGCCTGACGGACCAGTGAAAGAAGAACGTGACAGGCAGTTCCTGCACGAGGCCCCTACAGTTGGTTATCCGAACCCACTGGCCGACCCATTCTTTCAGGAATGGTTATGGGGCTTCGATGCAACCAAGACTGCGAACGAGGCATGGGAGACGCATAAGAATGAACACGTTTCTTGATTCTCGCTTCACACTTAATAGTACAAATATAGCAGGACGCTTACGTATCTCGCCGCGAATTCACTGTTGATAAAAGGGGCTTACATTAGTGTATTTCACTTTCTTAACACTCGCCCTTTTGAAGGCTAATTGCTAAAGAAGTTTCCTAGCTATCTACGCCTCAAAGCTGACTCAACCTGCCGAGTAAACTTGACTACTTGGTCCATTGCAGAAAAACTCTAACTTTACGTGTCTTACGGTACAATACAGTGACTAAACTAGCCTCAGTCTTAAATTGGCAGGTGTAAAAAATATTTATAGTATTTAGCTAGAGCACACTACTATTTAGTCTGATTTACATAACCGTCTGACAGAAGTACCGTGCTTTCATTTGGGCTAGTCTATCATCTACATACTGTGTATCAGAGCATCCCGCAATGTGTGGGGAAAGGCAACTATGACTAATACTAGTTCGTTCGAGTTCTCCATCGTCGAAAATTATCTTAACCCCTCGACCCCTCTCCCGTTGTCTGTCAAAATATGGCAAGGTATGTGTACTGCACTAGTCTGGCTAGTATAATAGGGACCATCCGAACTCATGCTACTACTTGGATTTTAACCCCTGGCAGGTTTGCTTATTAGTACTAAGTAGGTCTAGATGATATGGGATCTGCGCGATCAAATCGATAAAGAGGGCCATGGAGAATCCTAGATTTTTGCCTGGGATGATATGACCACGGCGCCAGGGATACTGTAAGTAATTAAGAACTGCTAATACAGGGGTAATAGCGTTACTAATGAGGAAAGTGCTCAGTAAACTACACTAGTGTACGTATGCATAGCATACTCATTAGATAGACGCCATCCAAGTTTGGATACTATCCCGTGACTCGAAAAAGTCACTTTCAGTTATCAATAATAGTATAATTGCATTAGTATACAGAGTTTCGACCGAGTACGACAGTGTTCTCCTTAGCTCTCTTATCTATGAGAGGGGGAACCATTGATTAAGGCGTCTTTTAGGGTCGTACTTCTTCTTCAGTTGTTGCAATTTAGATAAGCTGGATCCGTATATCTGGGACAGCGACTCGTCTCCATGCGCAAAATTAATGTAACTATAAACGGAGTTAGAACACTACTACGTATTAGTGCGTATGAAGATTCAAACGTACGAGCTGGGGCTGCTTGTTCCTGCCGAGTCGATCAAGTAGCTTCTGACGCTCTGGCCGAATTGGAGGGCTGCGGAGTCGACGCTGGGACTAGTATACCATGGGATGGCGATAGCGTAACACTTGATGTCACGAAAGGGGTAGGAAGATGAGCCACCATTCGTCACAGACTTCGCTGTCTTGGCGGTCGAGTAGCATTCGGTTAAAATCGTCGTAAGATTAGCCTCCGAGTAGTTATTGAAGAATGTCGTGTACTCGTTCCAAACATTACGCCATGCTGTCGAGTCCATTGTTTTAAGCCCAACAGTATAGGACGGCTTTCGGCCACCTGGCGTACAGAAAGGGTCCCCAGCAGCATTCCAAGTGTTGTACGGAATCACTTCCGTGCTGTCCGAAGTCGGCCCGACGTTCAAGATAGATGCAAATTTCTGTCTTCCTACCTCCTCGCTTCCAAGGTAGAAAGGCAGGACAAGAACCGCAGGCTGGCCGTCAGTGGGAGACGCCGTGAAGTACATGTCCATTTGCATCTCAGGCTCCAGGGTGAGCTCGTCGATTGCGCTAATGACTTCTTCGATCTTACTTTGGTCGAACAGTAGAAGGCCAGTCCACGCGGTGTTGTCGGCTTGAGCTATAGGATAGCTTTTATACGTAGCCGAGGTGACAATACCAAAGTTGGCACCTGCACCTGTCAAAGCCCACCATAATTCGGCGTTGTTATTGGGAGTAACGGTAGTCTTAGCCCCATTTGGATCGACAACATTGAGGCTGATAAGTTGATCGATGTTAAGACCATATACACCCTGAGTCCTGCTGAGCCCTCCACCTAGAGTTGCGCCAAGCACACTGACGCAATTGCAAGTGCTGGCTGATACACGTGCGTTGTTGTCCCAAGCAGCATTGATAATATCTTCGTTCGTAACACCAGCTTGGAATGTCACCTGAGTTTTATTCGCGTTGAAGGAAATATTTTTGAGGTTAGAAATGTCGATGATAATCCCTCTTGAGTCAATTGTAAAGGTGTCTGCCCATCCATTCGCGCCGCTTTGGATAAGAAACGGAGTGTTAGTCTTGCTAGCCGCTGCGATAATGATGGCGACATCACGTTCGTCGCCGACTATGACAACTGCGCCAGGGCTTGGCGCAGCGTAATCACTCCATCGCTGGTTCTCCCCAGGACACTGGATTGAAGTTTTGGACGAGAGTGTAGATTTGGCTAGGTCCATCCAGCTGCTGGTACAATTCGACTGACATAAACTGAGGCCAAAGAGGCCGGCGCCAATGAGATACTGTCTTAGATGCATTTTCCACGTCGCCCCATTCCAAGGCAAAAAAACTGTAAACTGACGACTGACGAAAGAATACCACCCGTTGAATGTTAGAAGAGGAAGAAGCAACCTTGGTTTATTTCCATTAAAACATAAATAAGCTCCAAACAGGGGTTAAGGGGGGTAGAAGTAACATTAGCACGTGGCGAGCACGAGCTGAACCGAAAGGGGGTGAATGTTGGTTGAGCTAGGGTTACAGCCTACCCCAGGTGGGGGATAACTACGACTACTTCATACATAATCATGCTTCTAGAATTGAATGGGCTGTAGGGGTATACGTATAGACGAATCATACATCAGGGAGCACCCTAAGACTTGGAAGGTGAAGTATTATCCTTCGTTGGGGAACGGGCGGTCACCTATGATTAAGGGAATAAATCTCCGGGATCGCGTCATCGTCAGTCGGTGATTATGCGCATTCCTCAGAGCTATTACATGGGTAGTATATTCTATCCAACACCCTGCGTATATCAGATCGTACACTAGCTCACCTCGCTCACGCAGCCGTCGAACCAACGGAACAGGGCACATGGGTACGCTCTATCGCCAAGTGGCCAAACACTGCAAATGAAAGGAACGGGAAAATCAGAGAATGTTTCTAGCAAGTGCGAAATCTTTGCTATGAGTAAAGCTCATTCAAATGCATTGTGCTAAACTGTGTGGCTATTAAATGGTTACTCTACTTTGCTAGGTCACCCGCCCTTCAAGAACCTAGGAGAGTAAAGGAAGCATCTTAGTAGGTCATGTTAGTCGTTTCTGGGCTAAATATGATCACCCCGCATTCCTTCATCCTTGCAATATCTACACTAGTGTAGATAGGACGCCATGCGAACTTGATTCCGCTGAATATTGTGGACGCGCTATACGATAAGAATTGTGAGATGGATAATACGGAGTATATACCTTTCAATGAAGTGCTACGCAGTACATAAATTCGCACCTCAAAGTAAACCCCGGGCATTTGTGGCTGTATTAGGTCTAACGGCCTATTCCTACCGGAAACGCCGGCATCTAAAACCAACGAGTCTAAATTCAATCTACATTTAAAGAGAATCCCGTGCAACCTAACACAAAAAAAGGCCAAGGTGAAAACCCAACATACTAAGTATGTATGCGCTATTGATTGTTACAGCGGTTTAAGGACGAGCCAATTTGGATTCGATTGAAGCCTCGACAGCCTCCTTTTCCACGTGTTGCTCCAATCCCCCCGAACCACTGATGTACTCTGCCAGGAGGGCCAATACCGTCGTCCCACTGACGAGCAAGCCCCCCCAGGCGAACCACCAACCACAAATATCAGGTCTCGACCTCTTAACTGTTTTAACCATGGCAGCTAGCCAAAGGGCATTTCCACCAGCAGCACCGATGAAGTATATCGGCGAAAATCCCGCTAGCACTCCGGTCGCGATTAGACAACCGACTTGCGCGGCGCCCATTACAGAAATAAAGGCATCTGTGTCCTGGTATATCACTGCCATGCTACGCACGCCCGCCTTGATATCGTCGGCTGTGTCTTGGCATGCGTTTACATAATCGAAAATCGTCGTCCAGATGTAGTGTGACATGAAAAGGGAAGCCGTGGCTGCCGCTATCGTGGGCGTGACAAATGGATTTACCCCAATAGCGGCAGCTGCCATGAGCACTCCCCCAGCAATGGGCGCGCTCAGAATAAGCTGCGGAAAGTCTGTGAAGCGTTTACCGAGCGGATATAAACTGACGACTAGCTGGATTGGAATGGCATAGGCCAGCATCGTAAGAGGGTTAGGTAGCGTTGCGATGGCGGCTCCGGCACCAAGTGTTTGCAGGCCATACCAGACGTACGCCTGGGACGGGGTAACTGCGCCACGGGCGACGGGTCTGTTCCTACATCGTGCTACTTGCCTATCATATTCGCGGTCCAAAATGTCGTTAACGGTACAGGCGGCGCCACGCAAAAAGACGTTGTAAACCAACAGTTTCCCAGCTGTGATAGCCACGAATGCAAGTCCTGGTCCCGGCGTGGCGATACAAGCTCCGTAGCTCAACCCTATTAAATAAGCCATATAAAACCCGTACAATCCACCTGGCTTTTCGATACGGGAAAGCTCAGCGTATGGTACCAACGACATGGGAATTTTAGAAAGAACACCCTTGACTGGGGGCGTCCAGGGAGGGTGCTTTTCTATGGAGGTGCCAAGTACTCTGCCATCTAATGTTGCCGAAAGAGCTGATGTCTTGTGTATACCGCGAAATCCCCTAGATTTCAAACCGCTTGATGGCACCACTGGTGGTCTGATATCAACTGCCTCCGTGTGCCTCGCCTGCAAACCACGGTAGAAAGGCCCACCAGCGATTAGTCTACCAGAGAGTGCAAGACTGCATCGTGCCGACGGTACCAGCCTTCGCAGAGCTGTTGTTGAGATAACCATGGCTGCCGTACCCGTCCGAGTGGTCGAAAATGAGAAACAAAAAACAACAGCAAGTCAAGAATGAAGAATGCCCAGAGACCTGTCGTTCCTGTCTTGGGCTACAATGACATGCTAAATATACATTTTATTATCCCTTTATACGCTATCCTACACTATCACACGGCATAGACCCTATCAGCTCTCGCCGTGGCTACTAGTGGTACTACCTTATTCAGCACTCCTACCGAAGGAAGAAGAGCATACTCAGTATGGAAGGGATCAAGTGGCGGCAAGGGTACGTGTTACTATGTATTACCCACGATCTATCTGGTCATCATCTGACATGAGAGGGCGGTGACAAGCTATTATCCCTTGATTGCGTTGCGTCCGCAATGATATTGTACTAGCCCGGGAACAGGGTATTAGCACAACTACACTACTTCCTATCAACTAAAGCTCGATGAAAATAGTTTAGCCACACTAACTCTTACAATAACCTACTGAGTAAAAATTCTAGAGCGGAAATCGCATTCTTAAAGTAGACTAACTGGCTAGTATTTTAGGCAGAATGTTGGGATGAAGGGCAGTGATCTACCTCTCACAACTCCAAGTAGTTACGTGAGTACGTAATAATTCCATTATTCAGACGGATTCTACAACAACCTGCGTACAGTATATACCTGTCAAAGTTCGGATAGTAAGTAGTAAGTGTTAGCGTGGTGCTAAAGCCAACCTCTACCGATAGTGAGAAATTTTTAGCGGATTAGCTCTTCACATACGCTATTGTACCAAGTACGTATACTCGATAAGTAGGCATTTCTTGTTATGTCTTACTTAATAGTCTGCCAAGGGTTGCACAACTAAAATAGTAAGGCACAGCAGGTTTCGGCACCTGCAGCGGCAGCACGGCCCCCAAATGCAAACTTACTGTGTAAGCCGTTGTCCGTCAGAGCACACCTTTAAGCAGCTTTACCCAACAAAATTCCATTACGCTAACATATCAAAAGGTATGAAGAATTGCGCCCCGCATGTGGCGGGAAACCTCTAGGACGAGATTATCTAGACTGGTTTATACTGGAACGCTTACAAGCCCACTGCCTTACTTGAGATCTCTGCATCGGCATGTGCCCCAGAAGGATCTAGGTACCATACATATTGCAACCCGTAATTAAGTGCCATGCATTAATATCCTCTGTGAGAAACTAGGCATATCAGACGTTTTACGAATCAAATTCGTTGAAACGACCTTGTGTCGGTCCTCAATACTTGAAGGATTGGACTACTAAGTAGGTGGCGTGTTCGGTCAGAGAAGTCCGCCGGTCGTCATCGTTGAGTTACATCACATAGACCCCTTGCACAGCTTCCCCAGGCAGTAAGGTATACAACCTACGTTGCGACCCTAGGTTGTATACGGAATGGATACCTTAACGAAAGTCTTTTCGGAGGATATCCATTTGAGACTACTAAGTATTGCCATCCGATATAATACAAGTATTCCACACCTTGTCTTTAATGTGGACACAATGCGCTAAAATGTGAACTACACTACTTGTACACAGTATGAGCATGGTTATCCTAGGTGGTCCTTTACACGGCATGCTTATACATACTTAGTTAGTTCTACAGTAAATAACTGATGCAGGTCGCCAATGCAGTACCAACCTTCCTAATTAGACCTTCGTCACTCTTAGAGTCTGAATTGTTTCAGAGGGTGGCACAATGCAACAGTGGTTGAGGTGTACAGCCAAGCTGTGATACGACACCTCTAAACAACGGCCATAGCCAATGCGACGCAACTAAACATACCTTTAGTGTCCGGTATCTACGTAAATAGGTCAGATAGTGAGTGTATGGCCTTTATTTGCAAACGGGTGCATGATATGCCGCAGCATTTTCTCATTACTCAACCCCGCCTCTTACGACCCCTTGTACGTATAAGTTTACCAAGTAGACGCTGCCCACAAACAAGAAGATGACACAATCGCTGATTTAGCTCTCTACATGACCGGGTTTTCACCTGTTTTAGACTTTTTCTTGCGCATATTCAAAACATTCTCATAGGTCTTGCAAAAAAAAAACAAAATCCATCTGGCAATTTAAAGATCAAAATGGCTTCTAACCTTACTGCTGCCCTAGTGGCACAGCATCCAGAGCTCCCGATCATTACCCCCTCTGACCCAAATTTTGAAGCAACCCGTGCTTGTTTCGTAAAGCGGGACTCAGACGTGCCCTTCGCCATTGCGCGACCCCAGAATGCCGAACATGTGCAAGCTCTTGTTCAATATTGCACCAAGAATGGCGTTGATTTTGTCGTGCGGAGTGGCGGCCACGACTGCGCCGGTCGGAGCCAGGTCGCTGGTGCCCTGTCCATCGACATGCGAGATATCAAGCACATTAATATTGGCGCAGATGAGAAAACCGTGTCCGTGGGCGGAGGTATTATCTTCCGAGACTTAGCTAAAGAGTTAGATGCCAGAGGACTCATCACACCAGTGTGAGTGCTTAGCCTACAATGCCAACCTGTCTCAATTACTAAGATGACGAGTATAGGGGCACTGTTGCCAGCGTGGGATATGTTGGCTGGGCTACCCTTGGTGGATATGGCCCCTTCTCCACGAGTCACGGCCTCGGTGTTGACCAGATTGTGGGCGCCAAACTTGTGAATGCCAAAGGTGAGCTCGTCAAGGCGGATGCCGAGCTTCTACAGGGCATTCGGGGCGCTGGTGGAATCTTCGGTGTGATTGTTGAGTTAACAGTTAAGGTCTATCCACTGAAGGAGGTAGGTTACTTACAAGTTGATAATAAGCATTCACCGAGAACAATCACTTACTGCGATGCAGCTTTTGACGACTCTTCTAGTCTACGAGTCCAGTGACCTGAAAACTGCATGGACAAACTATGCCGAAGGGTACGAAAAGCTTGTTGCGGGACAGCCCCTTCCCCGTCCCCTTCAACTCCAGCCTTTCGGAATCGAGTTACCTGGCCTGGGAAAGGTACTAGCAATTGGAGCTACGTGGGCTGATGCCGACCAGGAGGAGGGTAAGAAGTGGTTTTCTAAGATTGCTGCTCTCGGCAATTGCATCATGAACAACCCCGAGCCCAAATCTGTCTCGGCTTTCACGGCATTCAACGAAACACTAGTCGTCTACGGCTCCTACGGAAGAGGTTACACGCTGAACCTTGGCAAATATTCAACGAAGACGGCCGAGGTTCTCGCCAAATACACTGGTCTCATCCCCAGTGGTGGTGGTATCGCCATCTCGGTTCACAGTCTCCGCGCACCGGCACCCAGCACCGAATCTGTATTCGGCTCTCGAGTCGATCACCTCATGCTTGAGCTCGTGGCTATGACTCCTGTGCAAGATCTTGAAATCAAGGGTGCTGAATGGTCTAGAGAACTTTTGCGGGAGCTCAAAGAAGTTGATCCGCAGAACGTGCTGGAGTCCGCATACGTGTCGCTCTTAGGAGAAGACGACTCAGACTATAAGAAGATATATGGGTCACACTACGAGAGGCTAGTGGGATTGAAGAAGAAATACGACCCGGATAATGTATTCAAATATGCTGTCCCCCGACTCTCGATCTGACCCTTTTCAGGGTAGTATAGTTGTCGGTAGCCTGCAAGCCACAAGATTACTAAACCCTGCGTACAGGATGATGTCGACAGCGCCTTAAGACGCCGTTTCGGGAAACATAGAATCACGCTCTGTGACAGGATTTCGACATGACTCTGGTTACTCCAATATTCATATGCGAGGGTACAATGACTTAGCTTGTCAATACTATGCCACCCGGTAATATTTCGATATAATAGAAAGCGGATTCGTGCCGTCAACATTATATACAAATAAAAGACAGCACAATAAAGCTCGTTTCCTCCTTCATCTCAAATAGTACAAAGTGTGAAGTATGGTAAGTGGTAGTTCTGTGTTGATATTAACGATTAGATTACGGAATTAAATGGCTCTAATTATAAGCCACAGACTGTCTTATTCTCGAGACCCTAAGTCTTGCCAGACAATAAAGAATAATATATTAGAACCTTGGGAGGTCATCGTATTCTCAGCCCAACAAAGCAGAATGTTCCATGCTCATGAACCAAGTTAGTCTGCCTTTAAACATAGAAAACCCTGCTTCTATATAGTCTAAGTCATGCTACTAGTTTGGTATGCGTAATAAGTTTAATACCTTTCAGTACAGAATAATCTAGGTGGTTAAAAGAGGCGCTCCAAAGTATCAGCCCAAATGTTATATAGTACTACATAGGAACTTGCTAATCATTATTACAGTCCTCGTTGTCAAACAGGGTATCTTCGGGGTTCGGATATAGAAGAAATAACAATCTCCCAAAAGGAATTATAGTTATCGTATCAAAGCATACCCTTTGGTATATGCTGCCATGCGATACTCTAAGTATTAGAGCCCGCACCGCGATGCAGTCCGTAAATCTTACCGAGGTGGTCTACTACCAGAGCGTTGCTACAGTCTTACCCTAATCAGCGCCCAGGACAGCCTTCCATCTTAAAACAGAGATAATGTTGTGATATGCCGCAATTAAATGCATCTTGGAGTCAGTATCTCCTTGGGGTTCCACTGACCTTCTCTCAACCCAACCCAACCCAACTTCTCTCGGCCAAATCCATTCACAGATATATGAACTAGATCTTGTGTGGTAAGCAGGTTGGGCGGCTGACTCAACAAATCACAGAACCCCGATGATCTATTTGTATCAATATGTCTGTATATTTGATCCGTCTGACCAAAAGGTTGCAAGTCTTAGAAATATCATATTCGGACGGTTAAATCAAGAGCATGAGTACATTAATAAGTACTGCTACGCAATCAACCCCGTCGCTCCTATTTTTAACCATAGACCAGAGAGTGCCAAGTAATGCAGTCACCTACTACCCTTCATAGCTTTGGTTGGATACGATGGGGTAGTATTGGATAGTTCTAATGGAGGCATGGCTCCGGAATGGCATTTTGGGGTTATTTATGCACACTCTGCCGACGGAAACTGAGTACGAGGTGATGCTATACAATATAATAATTCTTCTTTCCTTCATACAAGTTAGACCTAAGTTATGTCCGATGTCACATCAAACTGACTCGTCACTAGTACTATCTATGGCTGCCTCTTACATCTTCGTGGCTCTCGTGGCTGCAGTTGCTACTGCCCAGGCTCACTGTAAGTGTGCCTCCTTGCCATTACCTCACTAGAGACAACTCTCTGATGTCGAATATTAAGTCACCTTTGCCCGTGTCCGCCAGAATGGTGAGTGGCTAGAGCCCACTCGGTACATCCGGTGAGCCTGTCTTTCTCTATATGGTTTCACATAGTATTTCTCTCTCCCTTTTCTAAAGCTTAGTCCGGGTAGAAATAAGACCTCACCTTTCGAGGAGCGTGATTCTCCCGATACGAATTATAATGTCCGTTTGTATAACGCCCCTACCTATGCCATCACGGACTGGCCAGACTCAGTGCGTTGTGGCCGTGATAACATGGCCCACGCAGCCGATACGGATATTCTGACTATCCGAGCTGGAGACACGCTCGAGTTTGCTCACCAGAGGGCTGATCCAGAGTGGCCACCGGAAATGTGGAATAACTGTCCAGATGATCGTGGCTCATGTCAATATGCTGATTGGAACCCGACTGTGAGTACTGTCTTAATATGATACATCATACTACCTTAAGCCAGCCTAAGCAGCTAGCCGAAGCAGCTGTTATGAGATCAAAACTCGTGACTCCATGCTTGAACTCTCTTGCGGAATGAGGATAGGAGATTTGCGGAGGCCTTGAAGGTTTCCTGCAACAACCTACCGTCGTGTAGGGCAAATTTTCTCATATCCAAACTCCAAAAAACTAAAGGGCCTAGCAGTGTTCAGGATAATATATATCCCAAGTGCTGACCCTAATAATATAACAGGGGATAGTACGTCTGAATCATGTAGGGCCCTTCATAGCACACCTTTCAAAGGTCCCTGAAGGACAGGACCTCCATTCATATGACGGTTCGGGAGACTGGGTAAAGATCTACTCGCTAGGGCTGGACCTTAAAAATGACTCGCTACAGCCGGTGCACTGGCTCCCCTCGAATGACGAAGGAATTCCCGCGCGCGTAAGTGTCCCGATTTTCCAGGAAAAACACCTAATGTCGGTCTCTCTAGGCTAACCCAGGAGATAGTTTATGTTTGATGTCCCAAAGGAGACACCGGCAGGAGACTATTTACTACGGGCTGACTTGGTGAACACTGGTGCTTTCGAGTCCAACTTCATTATCCCAGCGCAACTGTATCCAAGCTGCTTGCAAATCCGCGTGGAGAGCGATTTTCAAGGATCACTGCCACTGGGTATCAAAATCCCAGAGGACCTCATGAACGAGTCTCCCGGTATGTCGCCATAACCTAGCCACATCTCGAATCTGAAAGCTTTTGGAATTGCATTGTTGACGTTGATTGATTAGGGATGACCGTGTCTCGTAGCATGGATAGAGCCGAGAAGGTAGATGAGGACTATGTTTATCCCGGGGGAATGCTGTGGACTGGGACGGAGATGATCGTGGACAAGCCGCAATTATAACTAAATATAGCGTAAGAATGTAAATAAACAGCGTATGACAAGGGCTGAATACAGTGCTTACAGAAATGACTCAATATAAGAATAATATTCCATGATCGCATGGACCCTTGACCATCTTGAAGATACGGGTGATAGTGAATTGACAACAAGTATGGACAAGGTCTAAAGGTTCAAGCGTCATATATTTAACAATTGTGAGATGATCCTCCATGGTGAAATATAACGGTGTCTCCTTAATGAATCTCACTAGTGGACTGGCAAGAGCTTGTAGATTGTCAAAGTAGCGAGGCCAAGCTAGAAGGATATTTTGGGGTCTGTGTTAAGTCCTTCAAAAGAATCCTAGTGGCGTACAACTATCCAAAGTATAATAGCATGAGCAACCGTCGCTAACATGGACAGCTAATAGTTCCTTAGTTAAGTAGGAATCGTGTTACTTCGATGTCCGGCGGCTCGCAGGTGAAGTAAGCGTCCCACCATGCGCCAATAGTAAAGCGAAGAGGGAATGCGCTGGCGTCAACGGGTCTTCAATTTCGCCTGTTATTAATTGATTAGAAAATAGCGTCCCTAGACCGGTGCCATGCTCTATCTGCCGCCTATATCGAGTATAGCATTCGATTGTTCCATGCATGGCTCAACTATCAACGGACGTTACCCCCTAGAGTCCGAGGAACCGATATCCGCTCTAGCATGGAATACCGAGGTGGATGTGGAACACCGAAATTCATATTCGGATGTTCTAATGCAAACAGGTAGCATGATACCTTTGTCATCAACAATTTGCAGTACTTGTGCGTTTTGATCTAAAGAGTTACTGTTCCTAAAACCAAGACAAGACGATTTCAAATTCCGATAGAAAATATAGTGATGTTATCAGTAAAAGCGCTGCAATTATATTGTGTTTAGTGAGCTTAGCTGCTAAATTTTATAGCGCAACTATTTTTAAACCTTGGCAACAACACAAAGCGACAAACATACTATATTAAGTAGACTATAGACTGTTAATTGTACCAATGTTTCCTAACATATCCGTTTCACGCTGTTTCCATGAATGATTCATGAAACTTTGCCGCAACCTCAACTTCCCAAACCTTGGCAAGCGCAGCATCTAGATTGTTTGCTTCGCCATTATCCATGTGCTCTTTCATCAACTTCAAGTCAAACTGGCCTCGTCGCGTTCTCGCGTGGCTAACTTTCTTGCTAAGCGTACCCGCGGCTTTTGATCCCCCAAGATTGCCAAACAGCCTAAATGTGCGCGCGGCCGTAGCGACGATGGGTGCAAATGCGACACGGAAACTCCATTTATTAGATGACGCACTTTCTCTCACGTGCCGTCTGATGTCCCGACGTGGTTGACTCAGTACTTGGAGGTCGGCCCATACAAGCGTCTTAGAGTGAACTAGACTTGTTGCCGCTGCACCGGAGAGCAGTAGTCCGGTCAACTTATGTTGCCAATCTGCGTTGAGTGCTGGGATCACGATGCAGCGACTGCTGGTTTCGAGTAGATCTACATGCTTTAGAATCATACCTTCAGCTGCGTGATAATCTGCTTTAGTGGTTACAACGACGTCCGCTATGAATGGACGCTCCGGGCCGTTGTCCTCCATCAGTTGCATCACGGTACGTTCGTGACTTCTAATGAGGAATCGATGAAAAGGTAAGCCCAGAGACCATCCTAAAATGGAAATTTTACCGTTTGTATTCGGCTGTTTTCTCAAGGTTCGAGAGAGCTCATTAGGTTCGTCGAACTCAAAGCACTGTTCCCGAATAACACGAGGGTATGCAGAATGTATGATTATCCGTAGGCGATGGTTAGGAAGCTTTGGTACTAGTCTTATGAACTCCTCTGCGTTTCGGGGGTCGCCTATAACCGCGAGGAGGACGTCCGTTCGGCTCATTTTAGAGGCGATGGGTGGAGGTATTTCGATTTTGTATGGGCCTATGGTCTGTAGTTCCTGTAGTTCGCGGCATCGAAGGTATCCGGATAAAGCCTGAATGGCGAAAGAGTGATGATAATAGGGGTAGCCCAAATAAATCCACTTTGGAAAGCCCGTGCCCATATATAGATCTGTTCGCCACGACATTCCTTCACCGTATTCGTATTTGACGGTCTGGTTGAAGATGAGCCATTGTATACCTCTTATGATTGCAGGATCAGAAGGGGGAAGGTAATGTAGCAAGGAATCGACAGCCCATGATGTCTGCGCAGAAGTGCTCTCCCCTTTACCAGCCAGACTAGGGTCTGCATATGACAATAAAGTCTCCCCCCAACCACCGTCGGCATTCTGACACTGTCTGAACCAACATATTGCGCGCATGGCCATCTGAGTAACTTCGGGATTATCATGGCACCAGAACTCCAAACCACGTAGAACGTTAGCCGTGCCATAATTATAGTTGTTTCCCCAGCGACCCCACCAGGAACCTGAAGCTACTCCTCTGGACTCTTGTTCTCTAATCAAGAATCTAAGAGCCCGTTTTGCTGCCGCTGTGAGACGGTGTTGGAACTGTTCTGGCAGGCAGGCCCCTCTTCGGCTTGCGAGTAGGAGCCCAAAGCATTCCAATATACGTCCGGTTAAGTCCGAGGTGCTCGGATCGATCAGACTATCCATATCGCTGAAAGGAATCTTATGCAGCCACTCCGCATCATTGTTAATGTCAAAAGCACCCCATCCACCGTTGGTGTTCTGCATTCCTAGAATCCATGTCACACCGTTGAGGACGCATTCGGACGCAATAGCCGATGGGTTTTGCTTAACGAGGAACATAATGACAGCGGCCGTATCGTCTACGTCTGGGTAAAACGTGTTGTAATATTCGAAACTCCAGCCACCTGGTTGCTTGTTTGAGCTATAGATACGCCAATCTCCGTGATCGACGATTGCCTGGCGGTCTTGGAGCCATTCTGCTGCTTGATCGAGGCGGGGGTCGCTGCCAAGTCCCGCATCACATAACGCAGTCCCCATTAGTGCTGTGTCCCAGCAGGGTGATTGGCAAGGTTGCAACCACTTTCCTTTATCATCAGTGATTGCGAGGCGTTCCAATGCTTCTAGGCCGAGTTGAACTGCCTTGTGTTGAAGTGGAAAACCTTCTAATAGAAGCGCCCAGATGCTGCCATGCATAGCAGGGAAGAAACCTCCCCAGTCGCCTTGCTCTTCTTGATGCTCTAAAAGCCAGTCGACGCATCTCTGTCGCGCTAGCCTGCGTTGTGGTCCCTTCTTGAGCCCTCCTAGCGTTTTCAAAACCCTGTCCCCAGCTACACAGAGCCACTTGATCGCATCGCGGTCTTTGCCCCAGAAAAGTTCCCATAAAGGAGGCGCACAAGACACATTCTTGTCGGATGGGTCAAGCCACAGCTCGTCCAGAAAGTCATTGTCTATGCTATAGCCGTTGGGAAGCGGATATACCGGCTCGTGATGGCGAACTATGAGGAGTGGAATCAATACAGATCGTGCCCAAGAAGAGAGCACATATGGGTTTAGGGTAGCCCAGGTCGGCATCAAGATTAATTCTGCTGGCATCTGCGGCACTGCGGTCCACGGAAACAAACCAAAAGCAGCCAGAAACAAGCGCGTGAAGAAGCGTACCCGAGCCACGCCCCCATTGCTGAGGACAAAGCCACGAGCTCGCTTCATGGCAGGGTGTGAGGCCGATACACCAAGGATTTTGAGAGCCAGGTAGGCCTCTATAGTTGTAGATAAATTTCCTGGCAACCCAGGTGCGAGAGTCCAAGAGCCATCCTCTGTCTGGTGCGCAAATAGCCATTTTCGTATCGCATCGCTGTCTTCTTCCAACGACAACCCTGGTATAGCGTATTTAAACATTACATACTGCGCAGTATACGTAGCATCTCCAGAGACCGGCGCGACCCAGTGGCCGTCTGGCTTCTGGCATGCCCATGAAAATTGCACAGCCTGCCGTAGAGCTCGACGCACGTCCTCGTCGAGTCTATTGCCGTGTTGTTGTTGCGCCATGCCTTCTTGTATACTCTTCTCGTCGTATGGTATAGATTAGAAATCTCTGGCTTGAGCTCACCTCCTTGTTCAATATGTCCCTAAAGGCGACAAATAACAAAATAAAGAGGTCGAGGAATTGGTGTTGGCAAAGCCTGTCGGGCGGTGTCTGTAAATGACCCCTATGGAGCTGATAGAGTTAACTGCCACATTGCGATATAATGTTTTCATGATTAGTTTGACCGGCCACATGTGATAAAATTGAGCGCCTTAATATGGTAACCAATGACTCGACGACTTTAGTGGCCAACATGCCCCGTACAAATTTTGATAACCATGGACCAGAGCCTATCGGAAGCCAAAAGCCACGCCCATAACAATACTTTGATGGTTATAATTCTCTACGTCGTCATACGACATACCTACACCTATTCACCTATACACACTGGTGCGTCCACCTTAACGCGGGTCTCGGTATTTTATCTATTTCGGTTGTGACTTCAATAGTGATCTAGTCGCATCTTAGCCAATGAACTCAGCGAGTTACATTGAGCTTTCCCTTTGAATTGAAGCTCAAAAGTCTAATCAATAGGTTTTTCTATACCCTAAATAGACCGACGGTTAAGTGTAGATAAGAGGATGTTAGAACGAGTAAACCAATCAAGTACAACAGCGATCGTGGCATGTCATATTTGACGAATTAATTAAGGCAACTTACAAAAGAAACCAGGACCAGCCACTATCTGCGGCCTCCCAAAGCCATAATCTGTATCAGACCCCAGAGGCTAGTTATTTCAGTATGTAACTTAGTTGGTATGAGACACTTAGATGGGAGGTGTACTTAGATAGTCGTAGTTTGGGAACCTCGTAAAGAATACGTGTATGAGTATTTATGCTATCGAACGCCTGAGACCCCGTGTCTCGTCCGAATGACCTTCCAACGTGTTCAGCTATGCAATTAAGTGTTCGTATTCACACATTGGTCTACCTGAAAGATGGTGAGTGTCTCATGACCAGGCCTATGCTGATTATTGGACATGCCTTTTAGTTGTTTTATATAGTGACATCGGTTATTATTGAATATTGTCGAAGCTTATTAGCCTGTATCATCACATAAAAACTGCAGGATTAACGCCCACCAACTTTAACTCTGACCTCTGTTTTTGCCCATGCAGAAGTAACCCAATACTCAAATCGGCAACAAAAGTCAGCAGGACGTACTTGTACTAGCTAAGGTCGTGCGAAGCACCATATCGGAAGCATATCTACGGAGTAGTAGTACCGAGATTGTCTTTTGCCTGGGTTTCAACCCCCACCGCCGAGCCGCCTCCCCTGATACAGAGCAGGGATCCCAGAGCATGGCACATTGCCCCGACAATCCACTTAGAGTAAATTCCATGTTCTTTTGCGACGATTGCAAGATGTCTCCGATACAATACCCTAGGATACCTAGAGTCATCGATACTAGAGCCCTCCTATGTTGGCCGAGTCTCTTCACTACGTTGGCTGGAAACCCATTTAGCTGGATACTAGCGCAGCCACCCGACAGGGGGTCATTTCACCCTATGTAAACGAGCCATACTACGTTGGCCGAGCCCTCTCACTACGTTGGCCTGAAACCTACTTAGCTGCATGTTAGTTTAGCCACCCGACAGGGGGTTATTTTACTCTATGTATCACTCTTATAGATATTTTTATAATACTTAATTAAATGCTTTAAAAATTATATTAGTATAATAAGGCTATTATTTTTGGCCGGAGGTTTTTTATATTATATAGTAATAATAATAGAAAACCTAACGTTAACGTTAGACAGACTAACACAAGAAATAAAGTAAAAGGACTTAAAAAAGGTTTAGAAAAGGAAAACCTTTTAGGTTAGTTTTACTTAAATAAGCTAATTATATACCTTGTAATTCTAAGGCCTTTGGTTAGCTATATAGCCTATATTTTCTATTTTATTTTATTTTTTTTCTACTTTTAATAAGGGCGCCGACCTAGCTATAGACTTAGCCATAGACCTAGCTATAGACCTAGCTACAGACCTAGCTACAGACCTAGCTATAGACCTAGCTATAGACCTAGCTATAGACCTAGCCACTTAAGCCCTAAAGCATAAGGATCTGCTTTATCGTGGCTTTTCTGTTCCAAAAGTGCGCAACAATATTAAACCAGCCAGCAAATGCGCCTAATACTAAGACAGCGTGCGCGTTATATATATATAAGGATATATAGCCTGGGTTACTTTTAAAAGCTTTTTTTTTTTTTTTTTTTTTTTTTTTTTTTT
>MU380395.1:0-48792 GCA_022495085.1 Xylaria sp. FL1042
GCTATTATTTAAAGTAAAAAAAAGCGTTAAATGTTAAATTTTTATTTAGCTTATATATTTAGCAAGTATTTAAGCTAAGTTAAATATAAAAACTAATTAAATTAATTAAATATATTAAAATTAAGGCTTAAATTAGTTAAAATTAATTAAAAGGGCTTTATTTCTTTTGTTTTGTTTATATAAAACGCTAGCTAAAATAAATTAAAGAAATATCTTTTACTAAAAACTTTTATTGTTTTAATAAAGTTAGCTATTATAAAAAAGTGCCTACTGCTAAGTTATAATATAATAAAGCTTTAAACTACGCTTATATTTTATAATAAATTAAATATATATATATAAGCTAGTAAAGTTAGCATTAAATAGCTTATAGTAATAAACTTTTTAATATTTTAATAAAGAAAATAATTAACTAAAAGCGTTAAAAAAGGTTGCTATATTTAACGCTTTTTTTTAATCTTTAAAAATAATTTATGTTTTTGCTTTTTTTTTAATATATTTAAATTAAAATGCACGTGCTTAAATTTATTATAACGCGCTATTATTTTTTTAATTTTTAAACTATTAAAATATAATATGCTAGCTATTACTATTATTTTTGCTAGGCAAGGACTATATTTAGCAATTATAAGCTAGGCTTTATTTTTAAAAAGCTTTTTAGTATAATTATTTAATATAAACGTAGTTTTGTTAATTTAGGCCTGTTTTTATTATTTTAACGCAAAAACTAATCGCTTTATATAGCTTAAAGTAGCATGCTTTTCTTAGTCTTTAAAAAAATTTTTAATATAGCCTAATATAATATATCTTTTATTTTAATAATAGCTTTAACCGGCATAGTTAAATATTTTTAAATTTTAGCTTAAATTTTTATATTTATATAAAAAACAACCGACTATTTTTTATTAAGCTTTTTTATTTTTATATACGCTAAAAGTTATTAATATATAAACTAAAAAAAAAATTAATTATTAGCATAAGTTTTACTTTATATTAGTTTATTTTTAGTTAAGTTTGCTCCGAGAGTAATAACTGCTTTATAATTATTTAGCAACTTAAAATTAATACTTTTTATATAAGCTTTATTTAAGAATATTAAATATAAATCAAGCTAAATTATATATAATAATATTTAAAAAAGCTTTAAGCGCTTTTAGCGGTTAATAATATATAGTTTATTATTATCGTTTATAAATACTATAGCTTATATTTTAATATTTATAACTATATATAACTAGGTTTATATAACTTGTTTATTATTTAATTTTAATATTTAAGCTTTAATATTAAAAATTATTTATATAAGCCTTTTAAAATTAATTATAGTTTTAATAAAACGCTTAGCATTTATTATAAACGCGTTAATTAAAGCAAAAAACAATATAATAATATTCTTAGGTTAAAAAAGGTATTTTAATATTAATACATTAATATATAACTATAATAAAAAATTAAAATTTTTTATATTAATAAAAAGTAGTTTGTAAAAGTTATTAGTATTATTAAATTTAATAATATAATAAACTTTAGTTTTTTTAATATTTTATTTAAAGATAAAAAGCTTATATAAAAATTTTTTTATTTACTTAAGAAAAATAATATGCTTTAAGAAATAGTTTATAATATTTTTTTTATATTAAAAATATAAAAAAATATTATTAATATATTAAAAGCGGTTTTTTAAATTAATATTATTTAACTAGCAAAAAAATGCTAGCAAATAAAGAGTATTTTTTATTTAAATATTATATTTAATGCTTACTTAGTTTAACTTTATAAAATACTTAAAAGTAATAAAAAGATTATTATTTTTAAGGCTGCCGTAGTAATAAGTTAAATAAGTAGTAAAATAATATAGTAGTTAAGCGCCTGGTTTTTTTTTTTATAATAAACTTACTACCTGTTTATATATAAAAGGGCGTCGGTTTAAATCTAGCTTATACTGCAGAAAATATAATTTAAAAAGTAAGCTTTAGCTATTAGTTTTTATTATATTTTACCTTTTTAAAACCTTTTTATTATATTTACTCTTTATAATAAAAAATAAGCTAATTATAAACCTTGCAAAATATATTTGCTTGCTTGCTATAAGTAATTATTAGCACGCTTTTATATAACTTTTAAAAGGTTAAATTAAAAGCGCTGTTGCTTTTAAAAGCTTTTTATAATATAAAATAATAAAAGCTATCCGGCGTTGTTAAAAGTAATAACTTTAATAATATTATAATATATAATAAAACTTAAAAATATTAAAGTATAACTATTTAAGTAGCAAACAAAAAAATGGCTAGTTAAAAGCTATAACTATAGTAAATATTAATTTATATAAGGCTAAGCAATTATTTTAGGCTATAGCTTTGCAAGCTACGCGATTTTTAAAAGACAAGATAATAAAAATATATTGTATAAAAGGTTTTTTACTCGGCTTTTTAAAGTATGGTTTTTTTTTATATAAATAATTACTTGCAAAAAAACTACGTAGCCTTGGCTACACAGCAGGTTAAATAATAATAAAAAAGTTAAACAGGTAAAAGCAATTATTATATTTAAATAACTAAACTTTAAATAAAGCGTTAAATTGTTTTTTGCTTAATATAATATTATTAATTAAATTAATAGCGTGCAAGAGGTAGCTAGTTTAAAGTTAACACGCTAGCGCTTGCTAAGCATAAATATAAAGATTTTTTTAACTAAAATATTTTAAAAAAAAAGCAGCAAAAACTTTATACTTTTTATTTAAAATTGTTTATTTTTAGCTTGCTTTGCAGTATTAATTTCTTTTTAGTTTAAGCTATATTATATAATATATTTAAAAATAGCCTTTTTAATATATTTTAGCTGCTTTATTATCAAGAACTTATTAAACTTTTTCTTATATATATAACTTATAACTTTTTTTAAAAATATTTTACTAGCGTTTAGCTTTAAAATATATACTTTAAAAAACCTGCCATTACTTTAAGCATTAATAATAATAAACTTTTAGGCTTAGTTTATAACGTTAGCAGCTAACAAGCAAATTAAATTAAAGACCTGCTATATATATAACTAGCAAGCAAAACTTATTTTAATTGGCCGCTAAAAACTTATAATATATATAAGCTTAAACATAAAGCTAAAATTCTTGTTATTTTTATTAATAATATTTTAAAAGCTATTATTAAAAAAATCTTAAATATATATAAATAAATAACTAATAGCTTGCTTATTAATATTTTTAAAACAATAATATTTAATTTTTAATAATTAAAAAAAAAGAATATATTCTAGCTAAACTAATAAAATATTATTATTATTTTTATATTTTTATACTATTTTGCTAATAGCATTAGCAATTTAATTTAAGTAAATATTTATAAAGCGGAAAAAAAGTATATAATAAACTTTTTAATTTAAAAAACCGCTTAGCTTTAAAATAAGCATTTATGCTATTTATTTTAACTATAGCTTTATAATAATTATATAAATAAGCTATAACTTATTAGCTAATTTTATAGCTATTATTAATATAATTATAAAGCTTTTACTTTTGCTTATATTTAATTATATAATAGCGTTGTAGTTAAAGCTTAGATTTATTATTTTAAATATAATCTACTGCTATAAAATATTTAGCAAGTTGTTTTTTTTTAGTATTTTTTTAAAAAAACAGCCTTTAATTTATTTTTTTTTTTTAAATTAATTAAATAAACAGTTTTATAAATTAATTAATTAGCTTATATATAGCTACAAGCTTGCTGCTTTTGCTAAAAAGCGCGCTAATATATTTTTAAAAGGCTATAATAAGCGCGTTTATAATAGGTCTTATATTATAGTTTACTAGTTTATTAATAAAAGAATTTTTTATTAATATATTAGCAGCTTTTTTGCTGCGTTTTATTGCTGCTATTAATATAGCTGCCTAGCTTTATAAAGTTTTTTATAATTTTTTAAAAGATTATAATTATAACTTATAGTTTTTTAAGCTTGTAAAATTATGCGCAAAAGTTTAAAAAAATAAAAAAATAAAAGCGTATTAAGCTATATAAAAAAGCTAATATATAGCTTGCTTTTTAAGCTTATAAAAATAACCTATATTTATTTATATAAAATACTGCAAAGATTTATTATAATATCTTTTATATAATTTTTATTTAAAGAATATATAGTTATAAAACAAAAGATAAAATATTACTTTTAAAATCTAGATTAACTAAAGCTGAAAAAAATTCTATTGTACGATTTATTTTTGACTTAGTCGCGCGATTGTTTTTATTTTAATATAGTAATATTTAAAATATAGCTAACCGACTACTAGAACTTCGCAAAAAACGCTTTATAAAAAAGAACTAGATATTAAACTTTATATAGAAGTAACTAGAGCTTACAACGCAGTTTAACTAATAAATCGATTACCAGCAAATATTAAACAAAAATTTAATTAAATATTACGCTTGGTTTAGTCTTGTATAAAAAATAATAACTAATAATAAAATTTAAAATAAAGATATATATAATTTTAACAAGACTAGGTTTATAATAGGTAAAATTATGTCTGACCTTATAATAATTATATTTAAACGCGTATAAAAGCTATAAGCTGTTTAACTAGGCAATTAAAACTAGTTTATAGTTATTTAAGCTATTTTATTATACGGCTATATTATTTTACTTTATATTATTTTAGCAAGGCAGAACTATTTATTACCTTGGTATAAAAATGCTAAATTACCGGGCAACTAAAAAATAAGTATAACTAAAAATAGTTAAACAACTAATAAGCAAGGCTTAAATTAAATTAAATATTTTAATCAATATATAAAAGTTTATATAAAAGGTTACTACCGCCTTTTTATTTTTAACGGCTATAAAAGCTACTATTTATATAAATTTAAGTTATACTGTAAAAAAAACAATATTATTACTTTTTGCATGCCTTTTTATTTCTTTTATTATTTTTAGCCTTTTAATATTAAATGTTTTAGTTCTTTAAAATAGTTATACAGCAAGCAAATTAAACACTTAATATAAGCATATATTATATATATTAGAAAAAAGGATTTTTTAAACACGTTTTTTCACGCGTTTAACAAAGCAATAACTTTAAATAATATATAAAAAGAGTTTAAAAAAGCAAGATTACTGCTATATAATCTAAAATATATTATTAACTAATTAAATTATTATTTAATTACCTTTTAAGTTAAGCTTTTATTGCTTTAATTGCTTAACTATTATACTACTTTAAATAACCCTACAAAAGCAAATTCATTATTTTAATATATTAAAGAAAAAATTATATAATATTAGAATAGCTCTCTTATATTTATTATCCAAGGGCTAGGCCAAATAACGCGTAGTATAACCAATGTTATACATCGTCTTACGTTATTAAAAAAAAAGGTCGCAATTTTTTAAGAAATAAATTACCGGCTTAGCCGCCGTTGTTATATAAAAAGAACTCGATTACAAAATAAAAAGTCTCTTACTATAAAAGAGGCAAGAGATTTACAGGCTGCAAAAGATCTTTATATGCAAAAAAATAAGGAAAACTATTAAAACAATCGTTATATAAAAAGAAAAAAAACCTGCGCAAAACGCTATAAAGTCTACGGCAAACCTAGTTATAATGCTTAAACTTGTTAAAATAATATAAAAACGTTTAATAAATTAAATTTTAAATAACAAATAGTAATTATATAAATAATTGTTAAATTATTATTAAATATATATACAAAGGTCTTAAAAAATAGCTTATTTAATTAAATAGTCTACTTATATAAAAAATATATTATATATAGTTATATTTTTATTTTTATTTTTTAATATGTCTTTGCTATTTATTACTACCTATTTTTAAATAGCTTAAGATATTAGCAATAAATATAACAATTTTAAGATTTTATCCTTTAATATTTTATTTTTTTTGCAGTTATAGCAATTATAAATATAACGCTACATATTTTATTAAAAATACAGCTAATAAAATTCCTGCTTAAAAGCTTTAATTATTTTATTTTGCTTTAAATAAGCAATAAATTTAAGGACATGTGCTTTTTTAATTAAAGCTGTACGCAAAAAGATTTTACTATTTATTAACTTTTTAAAAACTTATAACCGGCCTTTAAACAGGCCTAAGCCCTGCTATTAATTTTTAGCTTATATTAATTTAATTAAATTTGCTTTCTAAAAAATTAATGCTTTAGTTTTTACAGCAGTAATAAGACTTTTTAGCCTTTTTAAAAATATTATAATTATTGTTTTTTTTTTTGCTTTTTAAGCTTATATTATAAATAACTTAGCAGTTTTTTTTAATAAAGCGTCCGCTACTATATTATTTTTTTTTAAGCAGTACTAAAAGATAATATTAAAGTTTAATAAAAAATCGGCCTATTAAACCTATTAAGTAAATAGTATTTTTTTGCTTAAAAAATAAAGCAAGGTTTAATAATTAATTACTATAAAAAACTTTACATTTAATAGCTTAAGGCAGTAATACTTAAACGTTTAAATTATAGCTAATAGTTTATAGTCTTATATAAAATATGCTTTTTTTGCAGGCGTTATAGTTTTAAAAAAATATTTTATAAGCTTTTATAACTTATTATTTTGCTGCTACTATATAGCGCTTTTTATAGCGTTGCAAAAAGCGTTTGTTTTTATTTTAATAAGTTACCTAAGCCTAAAAAAAGCTAAAACTAAAAGTATATTATAGCAAGTAAATATAATGCTGTTTAAATTAAAGGCAGAAATAATATAGTTTTTTAGGTATTTATTTTACTATTAATAGTTAATATAAAAGCGTTATTTAATACTTTTTAGCTTTAAAATTAAAAAAACCAATGCTGCGTTAAGCTTTATATAAAGCTTAATAAAGTCTTAAGCTATTAGCTAGTTTATTATTTTTTTTTCTAGCGAAAAATATTAAACTAGCATATAATATATCGGTAGTCTAGTCGTAAGCGTCTTGCCTATATTATTAGCCTTTTTTACTCTAGCTATATTTTTATGTTTAAGGCATGCTACTACTTAATATTCTAGTTTTTTGCAACCGAAGCAGATATTATTATTTTAATACACCTGCTTTTATTTATTATTAAGTTTTTTTATATTTTTTAAAAGTGCTAAAAGTGCGGCTTTTTTAAAAAAGGCAGCTTTGCAAAAACCTTGCGAAAACCTCGCGGATTATTTACTTTAGCTGCATTATTTTTTTAGCTGCATTAAAAAGCGTACTAGTTATTATATACTGCTTTTACTACTTTATCGCAAAATTATTTATAAAAAAAGTTAAAATTAATACTAGCCTTAAAAATCTTGTTATTTAAGTTAACGTTTAAATGTTTTTATAAGATTTAAAACTATTTTAACTTGGTTATTTTAGCTTTTTAAGCTAGGCTGTTAAACTAAAAAATAAATCGATAAATATTAGCGTTAGCTTTTAGTTTAAACCGGTGTTTTTTTAAAGCTTTGCAGGCAATAAAAGCTTAATTAAGTTTATAATAAGCTGTTTTTAAAGCTTAAATTATCTTAGCAACGCTTAAAAATAAGCGTTTTATAAACTAGTATTATGTTTTAATAAATTATTTAGCGTTATTTTTTAATTAAAATATAATATATTATATATAGCTTTTTTTAAAATAAAAAGTTGCTAAATTTTTATTAAGTTTATTAGCTAGTTTATAAAGCTAGTTATTAAATAATATTTTATTGCTATTAAACTTACTAAAATATTTTTTTTATATTTTAGCTTTATTTTTATAAAAAAAGTTTTAAATATTAACAGGTAGCGCTATTAAAGTAAAAATAAGCTATATAATTATGCTAAAAGGTTAAAAGTTTAGTACTTTTAAAGGCATTCTTAGTAGTAGTTTTATGCTAATTATAAGCATTGTAATTATTATTAGCTAATTAAGCTTATAGCTATTAAACTAACGTTTATAATATAGCTAGTTCTTTTGCTATAGTTATTATAAATTTAAATTTTATTATATTATTAGTTTAATTATTATTAAGTTTAAATAATTTTTAGTTAACGTTGTTTTTTTAAAAGGTTTTATATTTTTAGTTAAAGTTAAAATTAAAGTTAAAGTTAAGGTTATAGTTTTAGTTTTATTTTTAGTTATAATTATAAGATTGCTTAGGTTTAGGTTTTTTTATTAAGACTTGCAGGTTGTTAAATTGTTAAGTTTATATAAATTATTATAAGCTGCTTGGCTTAATAGCAGCAGGTTATAGTTATAATAATATAAGTTTATTTATAAGTTATTAATTAAAAATAATATAAAAATATATTAAAAAGTATATATTTATAAAACATTTATTAGTAATAATAAGTTATATAAGGTTTATATTTTATTAGCGCTTAATAGTAGCATTTTTTTACTTTTTGCGCACTTATAAAAAAAGGTTAAAAAGCTAATTTTTTTAGTTTATACCTAGGTTATTAACGCTGTTTTATATTTTAGCAGGCTTTAGTATTTTTTTAAAAGTGTTGTTTTTATTTTATTTTTGCTTAGCTAAAGCTAAATAGCTGCGCCTTAGTTTAGTACGCTTTTATTAGTTTTTTTATTTTTTTTAAAAAGCTTTTTTTAGCTTATATTTTTTTAATTATTTTTTTTGCTAGCAGTCTGCTTTTTTATTTTAGTTTTTTTTTTTAAGGTGTTTGCTATTTTTTAAAGGCCTGCTTTTAGTTTATATTTTATTTTTTTTTTTTCTAGCTATATATAATAGCGCTACTACTTTATTTATAGCTTAGTTAATAACTTTTTTGCAAATTATATTATATATTTTATTTTTGCTAGCTATAGCTTTGCTGCTAAAATATAAATTAATTAGTAAAACTTTTACTTTAGTTTTTAAGTGCTTTATTAAAGTAATTTTAAAAGCTTTTGCTATTTTTTTTAAGTATTAGTTTTAAGTTGTTTTAAAAGCGCTGGTTATTTTTTGCGCTTTATTTTTTTTAAACAGCTTGTGCTAAGTTGCGGCCTTATAAACTAAGGTATTTTTAATTATAACTGCATAAACTTGCTTTGCTTTAACTACGCTGCTATTTTAAGCAAAATTTTATAGCTTGGTTATTATATATAACTAAATACTTAGTTTTTTTTTAAGCTTAGCTAAATATTTTTTTTATTTTATATTTTTATAAAACTAAACTTTTAAAAACTTTGCGCTGTTTATTAAGTAAACTATAGCACTTAATAAATAAACTACTTAAGTAAAAGTTGCTTTATTGCCGAAAAAATATATTAACTTATTTTTTTATAGCGTAAACTTTATATTATATTTTATAGCCTAGCTTTTATAAGTTTTTTATGCTGCTTTTAATATTTTATAATTTTATTTTATTTTTAAATTAGCTATTAATAAGTTAGTATTATTAGCAAAGCTAGCTATTATTAGCTTTAGGTGCGCTGCTAGATCTTTATATAGCATTAAAATATATAAAAAAAAAAGTAAAAGCGATAGCAGCAACTTTTATAGCATTTTTACTTTTAGTATAATAAGCTATAACGCTGCTTTATTAAAGCAAAATTATATTATTTTATTAAATATAAATAAATAAACCTAGAAAATAACTTAAAAAAAATAGCTTTTTTATTATAAAATATATACTAGCTTTTTTTTATTAACGGTATTAAAGGTTTTTGCAATATTTAGTTATAGCAGTATAATAGTGCTTTTTTTTATTAATAGTTGTTTTAGCAGCTTTTATTATTAATTTAATTGTTATATTAGTCGACCTGTTTTTTTTATTGCTTATTTAACTATTAAGCAGAAGGTTTTTATTTTCGGCTATTTTTATTATATAGTAGCAGAGCTTTTTTTTTAAAATTTTTTTAACTATATATATAAGCGCGATTAGTTTTTAGCTTTTAATAGTTTTTTTAACTTTTTTAGGCTTGCTTGGCTTAAAAATAATAATTATTTTAGCTTGCTAAAACTTTGCTAGGTAATATTTTAATATAAAGCTGGCTATATATAGTATAGCTAACCTTTTAGCTAAAGCTAGTCTATATGCTTTTAAAAAGCTATTAAATAAAAGATTTTTGCTAAGTATTTTTTAAAAAGCTAAAGATTAAATTAATAATATTATATTTTTTGTTTTTAGTCGACGTGTTTATTTTAAAGCGCTAGTAGCTATTATATGTTAGGTTTTTAGTTAAAATATTAGTTAAGTCTGCAAGCAGTGCTAAAAAAAAGCGTTTTGCTAGCAAGATAGCTTTTTTTTTAAAAGTATTAGCAACCGCAGATCTTTTTTTTAATTTGCTTAGCGGTAAAATTGCTGCGATTTTTAAAGCTAGCTTATATGCTAACCTAGCTTATTTAGCTAAGTTTTATAGCAATTTTAAATTTTTAAACGCTTTTGCTAAAGCTTTTTTTTAGCTTTATTTTTAAGCTTTAGCTATTTTTTTAATAAAAGCTTGCTTTTTTTTTTTAAGCTTTAGTTAAGCTGTAATAATTTTTTTGCTTTTAAATTTTTTATATAATTTTTTAGCTTGCTTTTCTACCGCTATAACCTTTAGTAACTATTAAGTAAGCGCTTAGTAGCTTTTTTCTAGCGTTTTTTTAAGTATTATTTTGTTTGCTATTTTTATTAGCTGCTTAATTAGCAGATTAAAAGCTGTGTTTAGTTTACTAGTTATTCGCGAAGTGTTTATTTTAGTAATAATTACTATTATTTTTGTCGCTGTTTTTTTTTTATTAATTTTTAACTAGTTTTACTTTTTTACCTTGCAGATATATCTTTTTAAGCTTAGTTTTAACTTTATTATTACTTAAATAATTTTATAGTTAAATTTTAGCTATTTTAAATTGCTTTAATATATTATAGCTAAGTTATTAGTTATTTATATTAGGTTTATTATTAAGTTTTTTTAGCTTTAGCAGGCTTTAATTATTTTTTTAAAAAAAATATTTAATATTAGGTTTTATATTGCTGTAAATTTTAAAAACTTATTTATGCTTTTGCTTTAGCAACTATTTAGGTCTTATAATAAATAATATAAATTAAAGTCTTTTATTATTATATGCCTTTTTATTAGTTTGCTTTTATTTTTAATAGTTTAAAATAAGTTATGCTAT
This sequence comes from Xylaria sp. FL1042, assembly GCA_022495085.1. Lineage (NCBI taxonomy): Eukaryota > Fungi > Ascomycota > Sordariomycetes > Xylariales > Xylariaceae > Xylaria > Xylaria sp. FL1042. The sequence continues at coordinate 11,065 of MU380395.1, forward strand.
TTTAATTTATTTTAATTAAGCAAATAAATTAATTATATAGTTATTATTAAGTCTTCTTTGTTTATTATTATATAAGCTTAGTTTTTTTTAAAATTTTATTTTAAAGCTTTTGCTGCAATTTTTTTATTTATATATAATATAGCTTTTTTAGCCGATTATACCAGGCAATACTTGCAAGTCCTTAAATAGTAAATATTGCTATATTTATTAACTAGAGGTTTTTATATTATTAAATAATTAAAACTATTATTTTGCAGCGCTTTTGCTGCATTATTTTTTAATCCTGCGATATTTTAAAACATAATATTATAAATTATTGCGTAAATAAAAAGATATTTTTGCCTGCGCTGCTAGTCTGCTGCTTTTTTGCTAAAAATTTTATATTATTAAGCTTTATAAAAGCTAAGGCTAAAAATGCCGGTATTTTATTGTTTAAAGCTATTTTATTAATAGCTGCTAATTTTTTTATGCTTTAAAAGCTTTTAAGTCGCAGTATATATATAGCTTTTGCTTTTTTTTTTTGTTTTGCTTTTTTTTTATATAACTTATTTTATGCTATATAGTTACTATTATAGTTTATATATTTTTTTTTAGCTTTTGTTTTTTTTATAAAGCATTTTTTTTTATTTTTTTAGTGCTTAAAAATAGCGCAGTGCTTATATTTAGTATTTTTTAAGCAAAATTTTACAATATGCTTAAACTTATAATAATTATAATATTATATAATTTTTAGCTTTTTTATAAAAGGTTTATAGTTAAACAGCTGCGCTTTTTATATTAAGCTATTATTATAAATAGTTTTAGCTGCTATAAAATTATTTAAATATATTATAATAAAGGCAAACTTTACTTTTATATTTTTTAGTATTATTTTTTTATATTATATAATTTTTAAGTGCTTACTATATAATAGTTATAATAATATTTTATTAAAGTATATTTTTTAGATTTATTTTATAGGTATTTTTTTAATTATTATTACGACTTTTTTGCTTTATATTTTTATATTTTTTTTAAAAGCTTTAGTAATTTATTTTTTATTGCTAGCTTTTTTAAGTACCGCGTTTTTAAATATAACTATTATATTGCCGCTTTATAGCTTCTTAGCCGCTACTGCGTTATTTTTAGCTAAAGCTATATTTATAGCTTTAATAATATCTACTAATGTTTTTTTTTTTAGGTTATTTAATTAGTTATTTATTTTAACTAAGATTTTTTTATTATTTTTTGCAGGTTTAGTTTTATTAATATAATCTAGCTATATAGCTGCTGCTATTTATGTTTAGCTTTTAGTTAAGTTTATTATTATCGGAATAAGCGCTTGTTTAAAAACTTTTTATAAAGCTTTATTTAAGTTATAGTATATAAATAGTCGGTTTTTTTTATTATTTTTTATTGCTTTGGTTGTTTGTTTTTTATTAGTTAGTTTTGCAGTAATTACTGCGTGTTTTTTTTTAATTTATTTTGCATAAATATTTTAAATTATATGTAATAGCTGTGTTTTTTTTGCGTCTTTTTAAAAAAAGAGTTTTTTTTTTATTTTACTATTTAATATTAGCTGTAGTATAAGTTTTAGTATTTTATTTACGGCATTTTTTAAACCTGCAAGTTTTTTAGTGCTGCGTTTTTTATAAAAACGCTGCTAGGTTGCAGTTGTGTTATTAATAGGTTATAGTTGCGCGTTTATTATGTTTTTAATAAATAAGTTGTCTATTATTATTAATAAAATTTTAGCGTTGCCTGCTATCTGCGATATAAATATAACCTTTTTATTAAGTATAGTTTTTTTTTTTAAATTTAATAATTGTAATTATTTAAAGCTATTTTATAAACTTATAAAGTTATAAATAGATTTTTTAAAAAATCTTTTTAAAAATTAATATAAGTAATTATAATAAATAATATTTATAAATTATTTTTAAAAATTAGTTTTTAAAATTATAATAATTAGTTAATATATAGTTATAAAAGTTTTAAAAATAAAATATAGCAGTTGTTAATAGCTAAAGCTTAGCTTTTAAACTAAATTTTTTACCGGTATAAGCTAGATTTAAACTAATAATCTTTTAGTGCGTATAAAAAAAAGTATATATATTTAAAAATAGCTAGACATATAACTACTATATTATTGCACTATATATATCTTGTTTTTATGTGTTTTATAGTATTATAATATTATTATTTTAAACCTTATAAAGCTTTTATAATAAAATAAAGGCCTTAAACAGCGCAGGTATAGTTTTTTTTTATTAATCTTTTTTATATATAAGCTTAAGTTAATTAATAAATTTAACCTAGTTAGCTTATTAAAAGTTAATATATATTAAAAAATAAAAAAGAAAAAATATATAGTTAGTTTATTAATTATTATATGCTTAATATATATATAAAAATATTTTTATAATTATTTTGCTTTGCTAAAAAAGCATATTATATAGCGCTTTATATAAGCAAAACAAGTTAAATAAAGCCTTTATAATTAACTTTAATTAATTTAAGCTTTAATTTTAATATATTTAACTAACTTAGCTGGTTTTTATATTTAATTTAGCCTAATTATTTGCTAAATATATAGGTTAAGTAATTTTAAAGGCTATTTTAATCTTAAATAAGCCTTTGCGATAGTAAACAAATAGTCTAGGGTTTAAAAAACCTTTTATTAACTATTTTTAAACTGCCTTATTATTAGTTAACTCTTTAACATTAGTAAATATATATAAAAAAATATTATTTACTTGCAGGTAATAATATATTATATTTTAAGAAAATATTTAATAATAGCTATATAAAGATATTATAGCTAGCGCGTTAAAGCCGGTAATTAAAAGCTATTAGTATTTTTTAAGCACTATTAACCTTTAATAAAAGTATTAATAAAAGGCAGTAAATAATAGTAATAGCGGCGGTAATTATTATAATAAGTATTTATATTAAAGTAATATTTTTAATAGTTAGCTATAAATATTGCTAGTTTATATAGCGTTTATTAAAAAAATAATAATAAATTAAGCTTGCTATATATAAAAATAATATAAAAAATTAAAATAAATAAAAATTAAGTGTGCGTAAAGCTTATAATATATTAATTTTAAAAATATTATTCTTTTTATAAGCATTGTTAAATATATAGTAATAAAGGCGCAAAAAAGCGTTAACTATAATATAAATAATAAAAATATTATAAATTAAAGTAAGTGCAGTAAAAAAAATATTAACTTATTAACTTATTTAAAGGCTGCACTTTAATAAAATAAATAAAAACATAAAAAAAATATATATGCGTAAAGCTTAAAATGTGCTAATTTTAAAAATATAAGTTTTTTAATAAAAATTATAAAGCGTGTGGTATTATAGCTAAAAAAAGATTAAGACTATTAAAAAGGTTAGCTGGCGTATAAATAAGTTTTTAAATGGCAAAATAACTATAAATATTTATTTATTTATTAAATTTAGCGAAAAATAATAAATTAGTTAAAAAATAAATAGTTAAAAAGCTAAGAATATATTAATTATAAATATTACATTTTTATAGCTAGAACTATAATATAGCAGTAGTTTAAATAAGATATAAATATAAATAATGTTAAAAGACCTAAAAGCGAAAAGGTTAAAAGGTTAAAGCTGTCTGCTTTTTGCGGCCGCAAAACCTAGTTAAAAACGTTAGCGCTAAGCTAAAAATAATATTAATCGAGAGGTTAAACTGCGTTAAATATAAATCCGATAAAAAAAAAGGTAAAAAAAAAAAGCGCGCAAGGCTATAGATGGGTTAAATTAAAGCGTTAAAAGTGGCTAGCAAAATTGGTTAATTTTAAGTGTAAAGATAAGTAAGGGCTAAAAATAGAAAAAAAAAGGTAAAGGTTTATAATAGGCTATAGGTAAGGTTAAGACCTTTTATTAATATAGCTTTAACCTTTTTTTATTAAAAAACGCTTATAAAAAATTAAAAAAAAATATAATAAATTGTTTAAATTATTTATAAGTAATTAGCTTAAATAATAATTGTTTATTTAGTTTAATAAATAATTTAAATATTTTTTGTTTTTTGTTTTTTTTTATTTTTTAATTAGTTAAGTTATTTGCTAGTTAAATTAAATATTAATTATTTTGCTTGTGCGGAGCGCTAGGCGTAATAGCAGTATTAATATTAATTATTAATTTTTTTGCTTGTTTTAATAGCAAATATTAGCCTATATATTATATTTTATATATGCTAAATATTTAGCTGGTTAAATTAAATAATTAAATAAAAATTTTTAAAGATATTAATATAGCTGCTAAAAGGCTGGCTTTTTATATTTTTAAAGTAAAAGTTTTATTAAATAAGAATTATTCTCTTAAATATAAATTATTATATATAATAGTTAAAAAAATTTAATATAGTTAGTAAAGTTATATTATAAAAATATAAATAAGCTTTATAGTTTAATATTTTATAATATATTTTTTTTAACCGATTTTAGCTTTGCGATATTAGTATATATAAGCTAAGAAAATAGCAGCGCTTTATTTAACTTAAATATAAAATACTTTAATATTGCTAACCTTTTTTTTATTAAGCTTGTTTATATTTATATCGATTAATATTTATAATTTATTACGCTTAATTTAATTAAATAACCTAATAATATTATTAATATATTGCAAGTATAGCTGCAGCAAGGTTTTATTATGCTAGCTTATTTTTATTGCTAATTTATTTTTTACTAGTGTTTGCGATAGCTTTTTAAACCGGCGCAAAATTTTAAAGCTTATTAATTAATGCTTTATACTGCTTAGTAAGCTTAGAACTAATTAAAGCTTAAAAAAAATGTTAAAATAAAAGATTATATATTAAAGGCTGTTTTATTTTATATTATATTAATAAATATTTTAGCTTGAAAATTTATTAACTTGGAAAATTTTTTGTTAAACTTAAATTAGTTTATTTTAGGCATTAAAGCTAGAACGCTATATAAACCGGCTTTTTTTTAGGTTTTAAAATTATAATATTAATAAAATAATAATATAAAAGCATTTAACTTAAAGAACTAAAAACTAGACTTTATATTAAAAAACTAAGTTAAATAATAAATTAAAGTTAAAAAACGCTATAAAAATAAAGCTTAAAAATAAAAAGGTATAAATAAGGTATATTTTTTATAAAAATAATAAAAATAAAAAAGGTGCTAAAATTAATATTTAATAATATATTTTTTTTAATTAATTTTAGCTTTACGATGCTAGTATATATAAGCTAAAAGAATAACAGCGCTTTATTTAACCTAAATATAAAAATATTTTAATATTATTAACCTTTTTTTTATTAAGTTTATTTGCGTTTATATTAACTAATATTTGTAATTTATTACGCTTGATTTGCTAAATAATAAAATATTATATTTTATATTACGTAGCTATCGAGCTATGCTTTATTTTTAAATATTTTAAAGCCTTAATATATTAAAAAAAAATCAAGGATTTTATATTAATTAGCTTTAATAATATCTTTTTAGACTAGTTTAAAATCTTTTAATAATAAATATAAATTAATTTACCTAGTATATTAACAAAATATAATATTTATAACTTTTAAAATATTATTTTGTTTATTAAATATAATAATTTTATATATAGCTATTTTATTTATAATTTTTTAGTAGATTATAAAGAAAAAAAACATAAAAAAAAAAAAAAACTAAAAAAAATAATAATTTATTGCTGGACTTAAACTAGCAGCTTATTATTAAATTAATAAGGCGTGTTTTTATTATATTAAACAAGTTTATTTTTTTATTAAGCCTAGCTTATAAAACTAAGTTATAAAACAATTAATATATATATAAAATAAATAAAGGTTATTATAAAAAGCTAATTTATACTTAATAAATAATTATTATTAATTTTAAGCTATAATTTAATATATAGCAAAATAAATTTATTTTACGCTTTTAAACAATATTAAAAATACTGCATACTAGCTTGTTTTAAACAAATTTAAAGGCTATGTTTACGCTGGCTATATAAAAATATTACTAGCTTTAATAAGTTGCTATTTTTTATTATTATTATTACTAGTTTATTGTTTATTAATTTGCTGTAGGTGGTATTTTGTTAAGGTTTTATATTTTGCGTTTAAATTTACTTATTAGGGTTATTTGTTTTAAAATAAATAAAATAGCTTATATAGTTATATAATAGGTAGGTAAAAAAAGCTAGTAGCTATAAAATATATTTATTAATATAACTTTTACTTCTTTTAATTAATAATTGGAAAAAATAGCTTATATATATAAGCTTAATTTTATAAATATATATTAAGGTATTATTTATTTATTTAATATTATTAATAAAAAAAAATAAATATATTAAAATATAATTTTAGCGCTTATAAAAAGTAAAACTAAGCAATAAACTAATGCTAGTTTAGCTTGTTTTAATAACTGCTATTGCTAGTGTTTACTTTAGTTAAATTATTATTTTTTATTAGGTTGCTATTTAAATTACTATTTTAATTAAGTATATGCTGTTTTAATATGTTTTATTAAAATATAAGCTATATATTTAAATTTTTTTACTGTGTAAAATAAAAAAAGACTAGGGCGTTTTTTTAATTTATAATTTAATTAAATAGGTTAGCAGCTAAAACTAGGCGGTTAGGTATTATATTAGGTATATTAAGCTGCGCAAGCAAATTAATAGCTAGTAGTAATATATTAGCGCTTTATAAAAAAATACTAAAGCGTAAAAAGCAAAAAGTATAAAACGGTATAAGTTGCTTTATAAGTGCAGGTAGCAACTGTTTAAAGAATATTTTTAAGCGCTTTTAAATATTATTATTTTTTAAATAGCGTAGCAGAGTAGTATAGCTAGGATAAAATATGTTGTATTGCAGCAACTTTTATTTTTAGGCGTAGAAGTAAATATAGGTATAAGCTTGTATAGCGCTAGCTTAAAGCTATTATAAAAAAAGGGACTATAGGTATATAGCTATAGTAAACAGTAGCGTTTTATGTAATAGATCGGCAATTATATAGTATAAAAAATTTAGGTTTTTAATACTGCTTTATAACAGGCTTAAGCAGCAGTATTTAAAGCAAAAAAACTTAAAGCGTTTATTAGTTAAATGTTTTAATATTTATATATATAAAAACTTAGTCTATTTAAAATAAAAAATAATAAAAATATAAGATTTTATATAAGCGTAGTAATAATTAAATTAATTATTTATAGTAAAATAAAAAAACTTTTGCTTGTTTTTAAATATAGTAGCTTAAGCTGCTTTAAAGTTTAAATATTAATATATAAAGCTTTTAGCAGACTAAAAAGTTATGCTGTTTATAGTATTTAATATTAATTATATATATATAAACTAGCTTTAATATTTATTTTTATTATAGTTATAAATATTAGCGCTTTTTTTTAGTTTATACTGCTGCGTTATAATAAAAAAAAAAAGTATTAACTTTTTAAATAGTAGTAAGCGTTAAATTAAAAGCGTATTAATTTTTGCTTTGTTTAAGGCGGTAAAAACATGAAAAAATAAATAATATAAGTTAAAAAAAATAAAAAGTTAAATATAGCTGCTAGTATAATCTAGCTTGTTTTAATATAATATATGCGATAAATTTATTATTAATAGCTTAATTTTTTTAATATAGCTTTTATAAGCTTTAAAAAGTTAAAGTTATATATATATATAATAAATTATAGTGCTAGCTTAAATATTTTATTTTGCAGCAGCTATGTGTTATAATAGCTAGCAAAAATTTAGTTTAAAGTAAATATATAAGCTAAATTATTTTGTTAAATTATTTTAAATAGCGCGTTAGTTTTAATTATATTTTATATTATTTTAAGTTTATATATTTTAGCGTTTAAATTTATAATAGAAAATATTAAGTAGAGCTATTAATAAGCTAGTTTAATAAAGCATAAAATATATTATTTAAATAAAATATTAAGTAGTTAAGTTATGCTATATTTTTATATTATGTTTTATATATTTAGCTTTTAATATTATTACCTAGCTTTATTAAGCGTGCAGCGCTTTTATATAATTTTTTATAGCTAAAGCATTTAAAATAATATAATGCTATTATAAGTTAAGCAAAAAAGTAAAAGCAGTAGCTTATTTATATATAAATATTTAGCGCGCTAAAAAATATAAAATTGCTTAAGCAGTATATTAAAGTTTAATAAAGCAAAAATAGTTAATTTTTTAATCGGCTTAATTAATTAAGCGGCATAAGTTAGTATAAGTTTATTAAGCTGTTTGGTTAAAACTAAGAAAAAAAAGTTATATATAATAAGATCAGGCGAAAAAAATAAGCGCAAAGTATAATTAAAAGCAGGGTTGTAAAAGTTTATAGTAATTATAAAATATAATTAAAAAATCTAGACTTTGCAGCGGGTTTTATAATGCGTTAGTATAAAGTTGCGCAGCAGAGTAGATAATATATTATATAAGTAGCTTTTATAAGCTTAAAAAACATAAAATAATAAGTTAGTTTTAAATAAAAATATTTTATAAGTTAAACTATTTACTGCGCTTTAATAATATTGTTTTATTAGGTTAGGCTTAAGCGCTAATATATTAAATTAAAGCAAGTTAAAAAGCTTTAAGGTTTTATTAAGCGTTTATATATGCTGCTTATAAATATTATATGCTTTAATTTAATATAAAGCAAGCATGCTGGTGCAAAAGCTTGCGTGCTTTTTAATAAGCTTAAAAAACTTAATATTTTATAATAAATATTATAAATAATAATATAATATAAATTTTTAAAAAGCGCTGTTTATATTATAAGCTATTTAAGTAAAATATTTTAACTTATATATTAATATAAACAAAAATATTGCGTTATTAGTCCAGCCGGCAGGCTTAATAATATAAAAGATATTATAAAATATAAAGTTAATTTAAGTTATATCAAGGTAAAGCTAGTATAAATTAGCTGCCGCTAAATATTAATAATAAAATATATGCAGGGCTTTTTTTACTAAATTATATATAGTTAGGTTTTTAATGTTATACTTTTATAAAAGCAGCATAAAATTAATAAAATAGTTTAAAAAATACTAGTTATAAAGTATTTAAAAATAGTTTTAAAACGCGCTAATATATTTATATAAAAAATAATATTATAAATAGCTATATTAGCAAAAAAAATAAAACTAAAATTAGGTTTATATTATATTTGCTTTTGCTTTAGCTTAAGTAAAGCTTATAAAGTATTAAGTAAAAATAGTAAGTAAGCAAGCTTAATAAAAGGCTAAAAGCATGTAATTATTTATAAATTATTTTTATTTTTTAAATAGCAAATATAATATTTAATATTTTTAAATAGTAAAAGTTTTAAAAAAAACTAAATAAATTATATTATTTTAGCTAAGTTTAAATAAGCTAAGCTAAATATTTTAAGTCTTATAAAATATAATGTTATTAAAAGTGTAGTATATATTTTGCAAAATAAAAGTTATAAATATAAGTAAATAAAACAGCAGAAAAAGCTAAGAGAAAAAAGCTGTTAAAAAGTAAAGCTATATTATATAGCTGTTAATATTATATTGTTATATAATAAAGATATTGTTTTAGTAAGCGTAATAAATATTTTTTATTAATTAATAAAAAAGTGCTAGCTTTTTTAATGCTAAAAAAATATACTAATAAAATATAAAAGATGTTTTTAAATATATATAAAACAATAATATATTTATTAAATTTGCTTTTATTATAATATTAATATATTTTATTAAATAGCTTTATATAATATAGTTAGTTATTTTTTAAAATAGCAAGCTAGTAGAAAATATATTTTTATTTGTTTATATAATATTTTATATTTAATATTATAATAACCTTAATATTTTAGAAAATATAATATTAAAAAAAATGCTTTATAGGTTTTATTTAGTTATGCTAATAAGGCTTTTATTTTTTTAAGCGTTTTATTTTAAAAAATTTTAGCTTTATTAATAGCTTTTTTAAAAAAAAAAAAAATATAAAGAAAATAAGGCGTTAAAAAATAAAATATTTTATAAACTTATAAATATTTTATTTATAATAAAGAAAAAAAAGATAAGGCAGTATAATAAAAAGCTTTTTTTTTTTTATTTTATTTATATATAAAGAAAATAAAATAAAAAAAAGTAAAAACAGCAGAAATATTAGCGTACTATAAATATAAAAAAAGAAATAAATATAAAAGATTTATTGCGTAATTTAATGCTGTTTTGCTGCCGGTAAAATAAAAAACTGCTAGTTAAGCTAGTTATAGTTAAAAATATTTAGTATAAAAATAAAAAAAAGTATAAAAAAGCGTTTTTTAGCTGCGCTTATATTTAAACTGCTGGAAAAAAAGCTATTAGTAAAAGGTTATAAGGCTATTATAAGCGTAGGCCGATTAAATGCTAATATTAACAGTAATAATAAAAATAAAAATAGTAGCGGTAGTAGTAGTAGTAATAATAGTAGTAGTAGCAAAAAGGTAAAAAAAAAGCTATTAATAAGCTTAAAATCTTTATTAAACCTAGCTAGAAGGTTGTTATTATTAAGACTAAAAAAATAAAAAGTATATATAAAAAAAAAAATAGGCGTAGTAAATAAATAAGCAGTAAAAAAAGAAAGCAAAGGTAAAAATAAAGCAAAAAATAAAGTTAGCAGCGCTGCTATTTTTATAATTTATAAAGAAAAAAGCTAAGTAATAAAAAAAAAGCTATTATTAAGATAAAAAGAAAAAAAAAAAAAAGAAAAAGACTAAGATAAAAAGTTGTTGTTATAAGAAAGCGAAAATAAAAAAGAAAATAAAAAGCAAAAGATATTGTTATAATAAAAAGAGAAAAAAAAAAACAATAAAAATTAAAAGCGTGTTATTTAGCGTATAAAATAATAAAGCAGTAATAAAATAGCAAAATAATTACTGCTAGGTTTAAAAGGATTAAGCACGGGTTTATTATTATATATAAAAAAGATAAGTCTAAGAACGCAGATTTAACTATTAAATTATAAAGCTTTAATTAAAGCTATATGTTTAGCTTTGATTTTTTTTTTTTTTTGCTGCTGCTTTTTATGTTTAATATTAAATAATGCTATAACAACAGCAACTTAATATAAAATAAAAATAAACTAGTAGAGTAAGCAGAGATAGTGTTATAAAAGATAGGCTAAAATAAATTAAAAGGTATTAAAAGTATTAAAAGAAAAAAGGCTTAAAATAAATAAAAAGAAAAAAATAAGCGGAAAAAAAAGTAACAATAAAAATAAAAGTAAAAAAACAAGAGAAAAAAAAAAAAGAAAAAAAAAATAAGAATTATGCTGTGGGCTTTAATATACTAACTAATTTTTATACTATGCATTGGACGACTTAAGCCGGGGCCGAGGTACTGTTATATAGGCGCGCTGGTATATAGCTAGGCGGCTGGCTGCTAATTAGCTACTAGCAAGACTTTGCAGAAATACTGTTATAACTTTATAAAAATACTATTATAAAAAGCCGGCCTATAATTAGCTATATTTACTAATGTATATATATAGCAAGAAAAAACAACTAGATTTTTTTTAAGTTAAAACATTAAAAGGCGTGACAACTTTAACTTAAAAGCCAAAAAGATAATAATATTTTTAATTTATAAATATTTTTACTTATATAATAAACTTATTATATAAAATTAGCTATTTAAATATTATAGCTAAAAATTTTTTTATATAAGCGCTTATTATATTATTTTTACTGCTAACTTATTATATTTTAAAAATTTTTTTATTTTTATATACTTTATAAATTAATATAATATTAATTATAAGCCGCTTTTTTTAAGTTATACTTAGCTTTATTAAACATTTATATTATAATTTTAAGTTTAAGCAAATAATTATAAATATTAATAATAACTTTAGCGCTTTTAAAATCTTTTATATAATAATACTTAAATATAATAGCTAAATTAAATTTAGCTATTATATTATATAGCTTGCTAGCTAAAACTTTTTTTTTATAACTTGTTTATTTTTAGCTAAAGCTAAACCTTAATAAATAATATTATTATTATTTTAAATTACTTATAAACTAGCTGTTTATATAAGTTTTAATAGCTAGCTTTATTAAAAACTTTAGCTATAATATTATATTTTTATTTTTAATAAAAAATCTGTCGGTAAAAATAAATAGCTAGCTTTATATATATAAATTAGCTTAAATAAAATATATTAAAATCTTTAGTTTAAATTATTAATTTATTAAGCTAGTCGGTTATATATTTATTTAATTTTTTAATCTTTTTTATTATTAGCTTTTTAACTTAGGCAGCAACTAAAAGGTTATATAAAGCCTTAAGCTAGCATAATAAAACATTATACGCGCAGCGCCCGCTAAGCAGCAGGCCCTTAGGCAGTATTGCTAGCATTGCTAGCATCGCTAGCATCGCCAGCATTAAAAATCGATCGTATAAAACTGTTTTGCTTATTTTTTTTGCGTAAACTAAGTTTTGCTATCGTTTAACTATTAAATTCTTTTGCTATTAAACTTTAAAAAAAAGTTTTTAAAATTAAAGTTTTTATAAGCTTTGCGTAAAAGCTTGCCTTTTTTAGTTTTTTTTATTTTTAATAAAAAAAAGCTAAAAATTATAAAGCTAATAATATCGCCCGCTTAAAACGTAATAATATTAAAAGCTTTGCTGCTTTTATATATATTAAAAAAGCATAAGTTATATAAAAATATTTTTGTTTAAAAATTCTTTTTATAATATATTTAATATATTTTAAACTAATATAAGCTTAATTTCGCTAAGCTATAAAATAATCGATAATATAACCTTAAATAAAATTCCCGCTTATTAAATACTTATATATAATTTTTTTTAAAAACTTTATATAAACTATATAAGTTAACTTATTAATATTAAATAAATTATATATAAGCTTATATAATATCTTTTATAGTTTACTTTACGTATTAAAAAATCGCATAATAAATAAACCTAGTATTAATAATAATTATTAGCTTATTTATTATATTATTAATAATTACGTAAATATAATATTTTTTTTCTTGTCGCTATATTTTTAAACTATATATTTTAACTTTTTATATAGCCTAGCTAGTTTTTTTTTTAATCTTTTGCATAAATTTTAACTTTAAAATTTTAGCTTGCTTTGCTATATATAGCTTAAAATTATATACTGCGCAGCTTTTAATACTTTTTGCGCTATTAATTAATTAACTTTTATAGCATTTAACTTTTTAAATAAAAAGCCTAAAGCGTTAATTTTACTATTTCTTTTAAATTTATATAGCTAGCTTATAATTGTTTTTTTTTTTTAAACTATTTAATTAATAAATTAGCGTTTATATAAAAACAGCAATATTTTTTATTATATATATAAAAGCTTATTTTTTTTAATATACTATATAATGCTTTTTTTAAGCAGCTATGTTTTATAAGCTTATTTATTTTAAATAAGCGCTAAGTATTTATATTATTTAGCTGGCTTTTTTGCTAAAGCATTAGCGTTTTTATGCTATTTTTTTATTTTATATGCGCTAAAATTTTATCGGTTTATTTATTATATTAATAGTTATTATATAACCTTTAATTACAACTATATAATATAAGCTTATTTAGCTTTTATTTTTTTACTAAGCTATACCTTTGCTTTTAAGCAGCGCATTTAATATATTATATATATTTAAGCTATTGCAAATATTAATTACGTAGTTAATATTTATTTTAGCTTTTATTATATAAAATATTTTTATTATTAAATAAGCTATTTTTGCTTATATAGTTATATTTAGCAATAGTGTTAAATTTTAGTTTATTTTAAAATTTATTTTAAATCTTAATAAAATAAATTATAAAGCTGTTTAAGCTAGCTATATTGTTTAATGCCTAGATTATTATTTAAAAAATAGTTTTATTGTTTTATATAATAACTAGTTTTTTTAAACGCGGTTTTATTTATATAATAAAAAAATATATATGCGCATATATATGCCACTTTATTAATAACTTAATAAGCCTTGACTAGCATTTTAACGCATAATACTTTTATAATTTATACGCAGTACTAAAATTTATTTAATATAAAATTTATACTTAAACTATACGCGATTAAATTAAGCAGCTTTTAATATATATATATTTAATAGCAGTAAAAAGCATTTTAAATATTTTACGCGTAAAAAATAATCTTAAAAATATTATAGCTTAAAATAAAATACTTAAATTAATAATATAATAAAACGTTTTTATTTTTTAAGTATATAAAATTTAAAACTACTTTATAATTAAATATACTATTTGTTTTTAATTAAAAATTTAAACTTTTAAAAAGCTAGATTAAATAATTAATAGCAATAATATATTTTTTATATTATATAAACGCTTTTTTTACTTATATTTAAATATTTTACGTTTTAAAATAGCTAATATAACATTTTTATATAAGCGTGCTTAAAGCATTAATATAAATATTTTAACTTTTTTTTTTCTTTAATAAAATTACACGCTTTTTTATATAAGCTTAACTTAAATTAAAAAAAACACGTTTTTATTTCCACACAATTAAAATTATTAATTTATTTAATTATATAATAACGCTTTTAATATTATTATAATAAACGTTTATATAGTTTAATTTATATCGCTTAAAAAAAATAAAAACAATATATTAGCTTTTATATTATAAAATTATATATAGCTAATACTTATTTTAATCTTTACTAAACTAATTATATTTAAGCTTTTTATATTATTAAGTTATATAATAGTTAATTTTTTAATTTAGTTAATTTTAATATTTAAGTTTTTTTATATAAAACCTTTAAATTATAACTTACTTATAGTTAAAACTTATATAGCTTTAATATTTTAAATAATATTTTAATAAATTAAGCTATATTAATTTTATAACATAAACAAGTTTAAAGCTTTAGCATTATAAATTCTTTTACATAAAAAGTTATAATAGTTTTAATAATAAATAGCTTAGCTTATTATATAAAAAAAAAAAAAGCCTGCTATAAGCTAATTCTTTTTTATAATAAGCGGTTTATTATTTATATATATAAATAAAGCATTACTATTAATATTTAAAAGCCTTAGGCTACTTTACGCGCTGCCTTTTTTTTTTCATTTGTTTTTATAGTTTAATTTAATATAAAAGCTATAAAAGCTTTATTTAAAAATCTTAAGCTTATACTTATTTTTATAAAATAACAAGCTATTATATAATCTTTATCTTTATTTTTATTTTTATTAAAATAGTTAGCTAACTAGTATTTTAATTTCTTATATATAAAGCACTTTTTTATATAAAATATCTTTTTAAGTTAGCTAAGCTATAACTTTATCGCATAAACTATTATATTATTATATTTATTTAAATCTTTATTAGCTTTTATATAAGTCTTAATATTTTAAAAATTTTTTTACTTAATTTTTTTATATAAAAGTTAAAAATATATCTTTAGTTTATAAAATTTACTTTTAGTTCTTACCTTCATATAATAAAAATTATTTTTTTTTTTTATACTTTAATATTATTTAAATAACCGCGTAAAGCTTTATAAATAAAACTTTTAAAGTTAGCTTTTATATAATTATAGCTAGTTTAAGCTCTTATACACTTAAATACGCTCGCATAACAATAGTTATTAATTAGTTTTCGCTTTAATAATTAATTTTAAATGCTTTTTAAGCAAGCTTTAGCTTATTTAGCATTTTTTTTAAAACGCTTAAAAATAATAAGTTTAAATTCTCTTTTTATATATAAAAAAAAGCAGTTAATATTATTTAGTTTACTTAATACAGCAAATAATTTATATAAAAGTTAAAATAAATATTTAGCGCTATATAAATTTTATTTCCTTTTTTAATTTAGTCTAAAATAATATAAATAAAAAATACCTGCGCTATTTATTAAAATTAATAAATAAATAATATAATATTAGTTTTTTATAATATTTAAGTTTTAGTAAATAATAATAAATATATAAGCTTTATTAAAAAGTATATTATATAGTTTACTTAAATAGCCTTAGTTTTTTTATTAAACTTTTTAAAAAATTATATAGTTTTGCGCATTTATAATTTTATTAAAAATCTAGCGTATTAAAAATAAATCTCCTACTAAAAAAGTCGCACAAGTAAAAGTTATAATCTTTGCGTTATATACGCAAAAATGTTTACTTTTTAATTTAATAGCTAGTTTTTAAAATTGCATACTATATAAAAAGAAAAAAAAAGGAAAAAAAAAGAAAAAAAAGATCTGCTGTTATATAATTAATATTATATTTTTAGTTAATAAATTTCTATATAATCTTTTTAAGTTAAAAGCTTAATATTTATATAGCCTGCTTAAGTCTAAAGCTTAAAATTTATATTATTTTTTTATATTAAATATTAAAGCTTTATATAGCTTTTTTAAATTAAAAACTTAAAGTTTATATAATTTTTTTAAATTAAAAACTTAAAGCTATTTATATAGCTTTTATATTAATAGTTTTAAAATAAAAGTTTATAAATAAAAGCGGTTTTAATATTTTTTTATTTTTTATATTATATAAAGCTAATATTAAAACTAAAGCTATAGCTTAGCTTTAGTATTTTTTTTATATAAAAATTTTAAAGCATTTTAATAATTTTATTTAAAGCTATACGTTTTATTTTTTAATAATAGCTTGTTTAAATATTAAAATTAAAATATTATTTAAATAAATAATAAGTGTTAAAAAAGCTTTGCTATTAATTATATAAACCGCTAGTTTTATTTTTAGCTATTAAAATATTTTATATAATAAATTTTAAAAATGCTTTATAAGCTATTTAAAATAATCAAGCAACTAAGCTTTTTTATATAAAAAATTTTTAAAGTTTTATAAAAAATAAAATCTTTAATTAAACAGCTTAAATATTTTATATAAAAAATATTTAAAAGCTTTATTTTTACTGCTTTTTATACGCTTAACTAAAATCTTAACTATTAAAAACATATAATAAATATGCTTTTTATTTTTTTTATATAAATATTTTTATATTTTATTAAATAAAAATATTTATTATTTTTACACTTTTATATAAAAAAACTTTTATAAAAAACCCTTTTATTTATTTATTAAAATATGCTTTAAATATATAAACAAAGTTTAACTTTTATAATTGCATGTTTTAATTAATATATATAAAGTATTATTTAAAATAACTAGTAAGCTCTTTTATAATTGCTTTTTTTTTAAAATATTTAACTTTAATTAGCCTTTATATAATATATATTTTTTAAATCTTAAAAAAAATCTAGCTGCTTTATATAAAGTTTTAAGCTATTAACTTGCTATTGCTTTTATTTGCTTTGCTTTTATTTTTTATTTAAAATAACGCTTTTTAAAAATAGTCGTACGTTTAAAAAGCTTTTAATAATATTAATTAAAGCAGTAGCTTTTAAAATATTTATATAGCTAATAAAAAAAATAATATACTAAGCTATAATTATATAGTTTAAGCTTATAATTAAGTGTTTAGCTTTTATAACTGCTTTTTTTTATTTTTTTTTATTTTTTTTTTATTTAAAGTTAACAGCTTATAGTTTTTCTTTTAGCTCGCTATTATTAAAAAAAAATTAAGTACAAGCTAAAAAATTTACTTATAATTTTGTCCTAGTTTATTATATAATAAATCAAGCTTTAAATTTAACCGCTTATATAAGTCGCAGCTAAAAACTAAGCTTTATATATTTAATTAAAATATTAATCTTTTTTTTTAAAAGGTCTTATTTTTATTACTTATATAAAAATCTAATTTTAAAATTAACCGCGCAAGCTAATATATAAAGCTAAAATTTAAGCTTTATATAATAGTTAAAGGTTTAATCTTTTTATTTAAAACTATTTATATAAAAATTTAAAGTTAATATTTAAAAATTAAACTTTGTTGTTTTTTTTGCTAATTTATTGTTATATTAATAATAACTACTAATTAATATAAAATAAATTATCTATATATATAAAAAATAAAGCAAAATATAATAAATAAACTAAAATAAACACAATAATAAATAAACAATAATATATTTTTAATTTTATCTTTTAATATTTTTTTATTTAAAATATATACAAGTTAGCCAGGTTTAGCTAAAATATAATTATATATATAAAACTTATAATTATATAATCTGCTAAAGCTATATAATAAGCTATATAACGCATAGCTTATATATAGCTTAAATATAGCTTAGCCGTATAAATAATAAATTAATAGCCTATAAACTATTATTACTTATTTGTATATATAGTTATATTTTAATATAAGCAGTAAATATATATATAATAGCTTATTTTAAGCTTTATAGGTTTTTTTTTTTTTTTTTTAATTAAATAAACTTTAATAATTAACTTTAGCAGTAAACTTATAAAATATTTTTTTATTAACTAACTAATATATTTTACTAGTTTTATTAAATATTTTATAATATATTATAGCTTAATATTAAAACATGTTTTGCTTTTTTTAACAAATTTTTTTTTTATTATATATTTAATTTATTTTTTATAGCACGCTATAGTTTAATATTAGTCTTAAAAAAAAAAAAAAAAAGCCGCTAGCTATTTTATTAAATATATTATATTATAATTACGCGCAAATAACACTAGATAAACTTGCGCAAAACAATTAATTAAAAGATTATAATATAGTATATCTTAATAAAATAAAACAAATTATTTTTTTAGACTAAGCTTTTTATAATAAATATGCTAAAGCGCAAAAGTGCTTAAAAAAAAAGCCGGATTTATAAATACCTTAGCTATATAAAAATAAAAGCAAAGTTTTAAGCAAATAATATTTAAAACCGCGATTTAATAATATAGTTAATATTTTATAAATAATATAGCGCGTTGCTGCTTGCTTTTATTTTTTAGCTTAGCCTGCTGTTGCTATACCATAGCAGTAAAAAAGCCTATTATTATAGCCTGCGTTAAACTAGATCGCTATAACCTATGTCTTGTTTTAGCGCAGCTTTACTATTTTTTTTTTTTTTTTTTTCTTTTTTTTTTCTTCTTTTTTTTTTTTTTTTTCTTTTTATTTAACCTATTAAAAATAAATAAACTATATTAAAAAATTACTTTATATACTATCTTAAATATTAAAAAAGTATAAAATCTTGTTAATATAATTATATTTATATATATAATTAATTATATAATTATATATAAATAAAATTCTTTTTTTTTTTTTTTTAATTAAAAAATAATTAACAAAGTAAAATATAATACTTATATACCTATTATTTTATTATAGCTAAAGGCCGCTCTTAGCTTTCTACTTTTTAATTAATACTGTTTAACTAGCGCTTAGTTGTTATAGCTAGGTCGTTTTTTACTAAGTTCGCCTTTTTTTTTACCTAAGCGCCTGCCTTTTTAGTTTAAGTTCCGGCTTTTTTTTCTTTTTCTTTAGCTGCTTATAGCTATATTTTAATTTTAGTAGCAGCTCTGCTGCTAAAATATAAGCTAATAAATAAAATCCCCGGCTTAAGCTTAAGCTGCTATTTTATTAATATAGCTTTAAAAGCTTTTATCTTGCGTTTTTTTCTCTTTTTTCTCCCTTTTTAAAAAAAAAACTACTTATATAAGTGCTATACTACTATTAAAAAAATAAAATCTGTTCGCTTTTCTATAATATAGTTTTATACCGTGCTATATTATACTTTACTGCCTAGTTTTTGCATATTTTTTACATAGCTTTCACACAGCTTATAAACAGCCTATAATTTTACTCTACACTAAAGTCGGCTATTAAAAACGCTGTTAAAATATACGGCCAAAAAAGTTAAAGCAAAATAAAAAAAAAGGCCTTTCTTAAAGCACTTTAGCCTTTAAAGCAATAAATTAAATAAATTACTTGGCTTTATAATAAAAAAATAAGCCTATAGCTATTATTGCCTACTTTATTTACGCTAGCGTTATTATAACACAAGTTTATAACTAAAACAAAAATAAAATATTAATTTTACCTCTTGGCGTGCTAAAACATAAAGCATTTATAAAATTATACTAAAATTTTAATAATAAAATATAAATTAAGTATTTAATAAGCCTTTTTTTTTTAACTAAATATATATTATTATACTGGTTTTTAAATAAATAATAAAGGCTTAAGTTAATATTATTAATATTATTTATAAAGTTTTATTTATATAAAAAAAATAAAATTTTTATTATATTTTTAAATAGCTTAAAAAACTTTTAAGCTATAATAATTAAAATATAATAAAAACTTTTTTAATAAGTAAGTTTATAATAATAAATTATATAAATATTATTATTATATAAGTTAACACTTTAATAATTATAATAAAATATAAGGTAAAATTAAGCTATTTAAAAGTTTAAGTTATTATATAATTAAATAAAAAAAAAGTAAATATATTAACTAACTAAACAAAAAAAACTATTTTAAGCTAAATAAACAAGGTAAGTTATAAGGCTATTTATATAATATATAATATATTTATAACTATTTATTTTAAAGTAGCAAGCCTTATAATAAAGCTTTTTTTTTTAAACTATTTTTATATATAATTTTATTATATATAATATAGTCGGCGCCCTTGCCTTAAAAAGAGGTAAGTGTAAAATAAGTTTTATTAAGGTATTGCTTATTTAAAAAGTAAAAAAGGTAGCATATCCGCTAAAGCTAAATATTTAATGGTTTTAAAATAACCCTTGTTTATATATTATAATAAATAATATATACTACATAAGACATAAGTAATAAATAAATAAGTAGGTAGGTAGCAAGCGCGCGCTATTTTTAATAAAGTGGCACCTGACAGGGTAGGCCCTGGCAGAGTGGGCCTTAGCAGGGTAGGCCTTGGCAAAATAACGCGTACGTCCTACTAGACCAGTAAAGCTAAAGCATCGCCTTATATCTTATATTTCCGTTAGTTAATAATATATATACTTTTATAATGCTCTTAATTAATTAGTTAATTTTAACACGCCTTTTTAATTAATATATTATATAAAAAGTTTAGCTTATAATCTTTTTAAACTTTTTAAAAATAGCTAAAATATATGTTTTATAAATTATAATCCTAGTTTTCTTATATAAATCTTTTTTTAAAAATATATAACTTATATAAAAGTCCTTTAAGCTATATTTTAAACCTAAATAAAGTCAGTAAATATATAAAATAAGTAGCGCCTAATCTTTTATAAAATATATACAGGAAACCTTAAGCTATTAAAGCCTTTACTTTTAATAAACCTTAATAAATTATAGCGCTATAACCGCACTATTTTTAACTGCAATAAAAACTAAACCTTTAAAACATATCCTTATTAAAAATAGCTATAGCAATTTAATAACCATTAAATATAATATATTAATTACGTTTATTTACTATAAAATAAATACTAGGGTATTAAAAAGTGGTTAATAAAATAAATAGCAAGTTACCTTAATAACATGCTCGTATAAAATATTAGTAATTTTTTTTTTAACAAGTATAAAAACTTATAATAAAAAGTAAGGTGCTTACTTTTATTTACTACTACTTATTATAATATATATATTAATTATAAATAGTAGTTATTTTAGTTTGCGTAAAAAAGCATAATATTAATAATAACACAGCAAGTTATTAAACTAAGTAAAAATAACTATATATATAATATATTCGTCGTTATTATATAATAACTAAGATTTCTACTTTAAATAATTTAATAGCAGCGCTTTAAAAAAACCTTAGCAATATCCTTAACAATAATAACTAAGCTTAAATAAGCCTTATTACTTATTTTATATAATAAGTTATAATAGCATAATCTATTATAACTATTTAAAGTTAAGGTAATATAAACTACCTTAGGCAGTAAAAAAATTTAAACCGTTAAAAAATATATACCAGACTTTTTAAGCTAAAAAAATCTAAAACATTATGCTTATATATAATAAATCGTAGCAAAATATATAATAAAAAGCCATAATTTAATTAAGCAGATAAAATAAATGCTTTAACTATTAGTTAATAAAGTACTACATTATTATTTTTTTTAAGCTTTTTAAAAAAATTACTAGTAAAATTTATAACAAGCTATAATAAAAAAATAAACAAATTTTAAACAACAGCAGAAAATACTAATATTACCTAGTTTAAAACTAGTTGTTTTTATAATAATAACAAAGCTTAAAAATCTTATAGTTTACTTAAATCTCTTTTTTTATTTTATATTATTAAAAAAAAACAGCGCCTGTTTACTTTTTTAAAATATTACTTATCGCTGCTTATATGCTAAGTCTTTTTAACCTTTTTAAAAGCTGCTAAAAGTAGTTACAAAACACTATTTCTAACGGTTAAATATTTAAACAAAACTTTAAAATTAATATTTTTCTAAGACCTCTTAAAAACTAAAATATCATTAAAAAAATCCTTTTAATTTTAATAGCTTAGTCTTTAGCTAATTAATATAATAAACTATTATAATAGCTGCTAGTAGTACTATAAAAAAAACCTATGCCTTGCATAAGGCAAATATTTATATTATTATAGCTGTTAATTTATTAAAAGTTCTTGTTTAGGCCTTGGCTAATAAGTACTATAATTAACTTTTTAACCCTACGCTTTATATTATTTTATCACTTTTAAGGTATTTAATAAACTATATCTTAAGCATAAGCTTTTTTATTAATAAAAATTATAAGCAGTAAAATCTTATAAGTCTTATAAGGTCTTATAAAATAGTTTTTCCTTATCTTATAAAGCTTGTCTTTTTAAAACACTTAAGTCTTTAGGTTCTGCCGCCATTTTTAAAAAATATTATTGCTATAATATATAAAAAATAAATCTAGAAATAACTAAATTATAGTATATATAGCGCCCTTGTTCCTTTATATAAATCGCTACCTATAAAGAAGTTTAACATTTATATATAAAGTTTTTTTTTTTTTTTTTTTTCCTTTTTTTCCTTTTTATTTTTTATTTTTTTTTTTTTTCCTTAAAAAAAAAAAAAAAAAAAAAGCGAAGATTTTTTAAATAGCAAAGGCAAACAATAAAAAAAGCTATACTATAATAAAAATAAAGTTCACTATATATTATAAAAAAGGCCATTAGCGCCTGCCTTTTAATTAGCACTACTAAGTATTAATTATTTGTTTTAAAAAAAATAGCTCTTACAGCCTTTAATACTTCTTTTAATATTATCAAGAGTTTAATTTTATTAAAAAAAATGCAGCAGCATAATAATATATAAAGTCTTTTATAATAACAACAGTCCTTATATTAGCACTAAAAATAACCGGCAGAAAAAAAAAAAAAAAAAAGCAAAAGTTTTAAAATCGTAATTAAAATCAAAAAATTCATTTCTTTAAATAGTCCTTTAAGCTACCAAGCTTGCTTCCTTAAGCAGCTCTAGTTAAAGCTATATATTTAGCTTTTATTTTAAAGCAAAATAAAAAAAAGCCGGCTTTTTTTAGATCGCTAACTAAAGAAAAAAAAAAAAAAAAAAGAAAAAAAAAAAAAAAAAAAAAAAAAAATAAAAAAAAAAAAAAAACCAATAAAAATAAAAGCAAAGCTTTATTAGCTAAAGCGTTAAGCTATATAATATGCCTTACGCTATACTTCCTTTACTATCCTCGCTAGTTTCTCCCTTTATAAAAAAGCTATTTTTTATTAGCTTGCTTTTAAAAATACCCTTAAAGCCGCGCAAATACTCCCTTACTACATCGCTTTAAAAAATCAAGCATATATTTAAGCCCTTTTATATTTAAAAATAAACCTAAAAAAGCATATCGAAAACCTTATTAATTTAAGCCAACAAGTTAGCCGCTAGAACTAATTAATTAGCTATTATATTATTTATATTAAACTAAGCAAGCAAATTAATAAATAGTAGTAAAATATTAGCGCCGTATAAATATATATTAAAATATAATACTTTTAATATATAAAACAGCGCAAGCTGCCTTATTAGCGCCGCAAGCAACTGCTTAAAAAACATGCGTAAAAAGCTTTAGCTATAATTATTATATAAAAAATACCGCAGTAAAACAATATAGCCAAAATAAAAAACAGCATCGCATATAAACAGCAGGCAGCAAAATAAATTAGCCTTAGCGCACGCTTATAAAATATATATTTAAAACTATAGCAAAAAGCCTAATAAATATATTAATATAATAGCTAGCAGCATATTATAAAGCAAGTTAATAATATTAGCGTATAAAAAGCTAAAAAAGCTAATCTGCTTAAAAAAAAGCTTTAAGCAGTAATATATAAAACTAAAAAAATTAAAGCTAGCGCTAGCAGCGCGCTTTAATATTTATATATAAAAAAACTTTATCTGCTTAAAGCTAAGCGTTATAAAAATATATAATCTAGCGTACGCTTGGCAATAATTAAACTAGTTGTTAAAAAAAATATATATAAGCGCTTTATTTAAAAAAAAAACAGCCCAAGCTGTTTATATATTAAAATATTAGCAAGTAAAACTTTTAGCAGCTTAAATAGCATTTTTATTAAAAGCACTTAATATTAATTATATATATATTAACTAGCTTTAGCATTTATTAATATTATAATTATAATTATTAGCATAGCCTTTTAGCCTTTGCTATTATATAAATATAAATAAAAAAACTATAAAAACTTTAAACAATAAAAAACTTTTAGCAAGCAGCACTTAAACTTTAGCCTTGCTAAAAATAATAAGCACTTAAAAATAAATATTATAAAAACACAGCAAAATAAAAAGCTTAAAATAACTTTAAATATAGTTTAGTCTGCTTTTATATAAAACAATAAATAATATTAACTTAAATAAGCCAAGCTTAGCAAAAAATAGTTTATAAGCTTTTAAAAACTTAAAATTATATATATAAACAATAAACTATAGCGCTAGCTTAAAAACCTAGCTTTATAGCAGCTAGGCCTTATAATATTAAGCTAGTGCCTGCGCGCACTTATATATATAAGCTAAATTAATTTATAAAATAATTTTTAAAAGCGCGTTAGTTTTTAAAAAGCTTTATATAATATTTTACTAAAACAGCCGCAAGTTATAAGCTAACTAAAAAAAAAAAAAATAAAGCAGCTAGCAAATATAGCTAATAAAATAAAAAATATATTATTTAAACAGCATATTTAGCAGCTAAACTATATTATATTTTTATATAATAGCTTATAGCTTAAACCTATAGTATTATTGCTTAGCTTTATCTAATATATAGTAGCGCTATATTGCCTGTTATAGCTAAAGCATTTAAATAAAAATATCGCTAGCGCAAATAAGCTATAAAAGCGCAAGCAAAGCTTAGTTTATATATAAATATTTAATACACTAGTTAGCTAAAAATTAATTAAACAGTGCGCTATTATTTAGCATAGCAAACATAGCTAGCTTTTTAATCGGCTTAATTAACTAAAGCGTAAAAGCAAGCATAAGCTTGTTTAGCTGCTTTATTAAAATAAAAAAAAACAAGTTATATATAGCAAAATTAGCAAGCAAAAATAAGCAAGCAGCTTAATAAAAAATAAGCTTTTAAAAATCTATAGCTATAATAAAATATAATTATAATACTTAATATTTATAATAAATACTATAATAACGTAGTATAAGCATATATAAAAGTATAAATAATATATTATAAAACTAGGCCTTATAAGCCTAAAAAACATAAAATAATAAAGCTATATTTAAAAGCAGCAGCTTATATATTAACGCGTTAGCTTTGCCTTAATAATATTGCTTAATTAAGTCTAGCTTAAAAGCTAGCACTTTAAAAAGCAATAAATTAAATAAAGCAAAAAACTTATTAAGCGTTTATAAGTGCTGCTTATATATATTATAAGCCTTAATTTAGCATAAAAAAGCCTGCCTAGCTTATAAGCTACCGCCGCTGCTATATTTTTAAATTAGCTTAAATAACTTAATATTTTAAAACTAATATTATAAATAATAGCATATGCAAAATCTATAAAACGCGCCTTTAAAATTATAAGCTATTTAAATAAAGCATGCTGCTTTATATATTAATATAAATAAAAATATTATAATGCTAGCTTAGTTAACAAAGCCTAGTATATAAAAAAAATTATAAAATATAAAGTTAATTTAAATAATATTAAAATTAAACTAATATAAGTTAGCTACTAATAAATACTTAATATAAAATTTACGCAAAGCTTTTTTAGCTAAAGCGCTTGCAATAATATTTTTAATATTATACTCTTGCAGCAATAAAATAAAGCAAGCAAAATAGCCTAAAAAATATTAATTATATAGCTTTTTAAGCTGTTCTTAAAACGCAGCCATATATTTACATAAAATATAATAGCATAAATAATTATACTAGCTAAGCTAGCAAAGCTAGCTTACTTAAAAATTTATAAATATTTTATATGCTTTTGCTTTAACTCTTGTTTAAATAAAACAAATTAAATGCTAAATTAAAACTAAAAACAAATAAACATAATAAAAAGCTAGCAAAATATAATTGTTAATAAACTAAGCTTATATATTAAACAATAAATAAAACGTTTAATATTTTAAAATTAGCAAAGCGTTAAAAAAAAAAAAATAAATAATATTGCTTTAGCTTAGCTTAAATATGCTAAGCTAAATATTTTAAATTTAATAAAGCGCTATAAAAGCAAATATATAGTATATGTTTTAAAAAATTAAAATAATAAACATAAACAAATAAAATAAAACAAAATCTTTAAATAAAAAAACTACTAGCAATTAAAATTAAATAAAATAACTATTAATATTATATTTATATATAATCGCAAGTTATTTATAAGTCGCGTAATATTTTTTTTTTATCGATAAAAATAATAATTTAGCTTTATTAATATTAAAAAAAATATATTAAAAAAAAATAAAAAGCATTTAAAGCTTAGCGCAAAAAATAAAAAGATTTATAAAGTTATTACTTTTAAATAAATTAATATATTTAGCAATTTTACCTTATATAATATATTTTATTATTTCTTTTATTATTAAGCTAGTTATATAAAGTGGCTTATTTAGTAAAAATAACAAGTAAATATATTTTAAAAAAGCTAAAAATATTAACTAAAAAAAAAAAAAAAAAAAAAAAAGCATAAAATAATATATTATAAATATATAAAAGCAAATATATATATAAAATTTACCAGTAGATTTAATCCTGCTAAGTATATAATAAAATAAAAAACTATTAATAAAACCAGCTATAATATAAAAAAATCAAAGCAAAAATAGCTAATATAAAAAAAAATATTTTAATAATAATAATATTTTAGTTAAAAAAAAACAAAAGTAATATAGGTAATAAAAATAAAAAAAAAAAAAAAGCTACTAAAGCAGCAGTAAAGCTATTAGTAATAAAAGAAAAGCTTAAAAAAAGCAAAAAAAAAAAAAAAGCTATGCTTTTAAAAAAAGCCAAAAGTTTAACATTAAATAAAAAGCTGCCGCTATTATTATTGCTGTTATTATCGCCATTATTATCGCCGTTATTATTACTATTATTATTACTATTATTATTATTATTATTATTATTATTATTATTATTGCCGTTATTATTATTGCTGCCGCTATTATTGCTGTTATCGCTATTATTACTATTGTTATTATTATTATTATTATTGTTGCTAAAACTAAAAAATATAAAAAACTAAATAAATAATAAAGTTAAAGCTTATAAAAAAGCGGCAGCAGCAGCAGCAGCAGCAGCAGCAAAAGCAGCAAAAAAAGCTTTAAATAAATTAAAACAAAAAAAAAAAAAATAACTAGCTAAAAAAACAAAATAGCTGCTTATAAACATAAAAAACAAGCAAGCCTGCTATTAAATACAATAATAGTAAAAAAAAAAAATATCGGTTAATAAAGTTAATAAGGTTAATATAATAAGCAAAGCAGCGTTTATAACTTTAACCTTGATTTTATCTTTTTTTTTTACTACTGCTACTGCTATTGCTGCTGCTGCTAAAGCTAGCGCAGTTAAACACGCTAAAACAAAAAAAACATAAATTTAATTACCTAGTTAAAAAGCTTTCTTTTAAAGTTCGGCGGCGCGTTAAATCCAAGCCTTTTTCCGCTTACGCCGGCTATATTTAATATTTAATAAAAGCGCTATAACTAAAAAACCTAAAAAACAGCAGGCAGATAAAGCCTTAAAAAAGCGCTAAACGCTTAAATTTAATTTTAAAAAAAAATAAATTAAACCTTAGCAAATAATAACAACGCTAAAAAAAAAAAAAAAAAAAGCTAAGCTATATATAATAAAAAAAAAAAAAACTAAAACTAAAATAATAAAATATATTAGTTTTTACTAGCTTTATATTAGCTTTACACTAGCTTTATACTAGCTTAACACTAGCTTATTATAAGCTAATATTAAAAAAAAAAAAAAAAAAAAAAAGCAAGAGATAATAAGTAAAAGCGGCCAAAACCAAAAAAAAAACAAAAAAAAAAAAAAAAAAAAAAAAAAAAAAAAAAAAAAAAAAAAAAAAGCGCAGAGTGCGCCTTTATAATATATAGCCAAGCGCTAAAAAAAGCGTACATCTTAAAAACCAAGCAGCAGTAGAAAAAAAAGCAGCACAGCCAAGTCCAGGTACCTTGTCTTATATAACAGCGCTTAATTAACCACAGCAAAAGCCTAGCAGAAATAATAATATAGCGCTATATATTTTAATTAGCTGCCGCTTTAAACTAAAAAGCAGCGTTAAAAATAAAAGCTAGTACAAGTTAGCCGCTGCTAAATACGCGCAATAATAAAATATATATAATATATAACGCCTTTTTTATTAAAATATATATAGCTAAAGCTTTAATATTATACTTTTATAAAAACAATATAAAATTAATAAAATAATCTTTAAAATATTAACTAATTAATTATTAAGCACTAAAGACTTAATATATCTTTTATATAAATAAACCATTAAATTAAATAAGCCACTTTTTAAAACCTTTATATATATATTAAAAAATCCCTTATTTTTTCTCTTATAATAATAGCTAAACTATATAAAAAAGCTAATATATAGCTTGCTTTTTAAGCTTATAAAAATAACTTATATTTATTTATATAAAGCGCAGCAAAAATTTATAATATTTCTTGTATAACTTTTATTTAAAAAATATATAATTATAAAGCAAAAAATAAAACGCCACTTTTAAAGTTTAAATTAACTAAAAACAAAAAAAATTTTATTATATAATTTATTTTAAACTTAATCGCGCAATTATTTTTGCTTTAGCATAATAATATTTAAAATATAGCTAACTAATTACTAAAACTTTATAAAAAACACTTTATAAAAAAAAACTAAACATTAAACTTTATATAAAAATAACTTAAGCTTATAACATAGTTTAACTAATAAATTAATTATTAGTAAATAATAAACAAAAATTTAATTAAATATTACGCTTAGTTTATTCTTATATAAAAAATAATAACTAATAATAAAATTTAAAATAAAAATATATATAATTTTAATAAAACTAAGTTTGCTATAAATAAAATTATATTTAATCTTATAATAACTATATTTAAATATATACAAAAGCTATAAGCTATTTAATTAAATAATTAAAACTAGTTTATAATTATTTAAGCTATTTTATTATGCGGCTATATTATTTTACTTTATATTATTTTAGCAAGGCAAAACTATTTATTATTTTAGTATAAAAATATTAAATTATTAAACAATTAAAAAGTTAGCATAATTAAAAATAATTAAACAACTAATAAATAAGGCTTAAATTAAATTAAATATTTTAATTAATATATATAAGCTTATATAAAAAGTTATTACCGCTTTTTTATTTTTAATAGCTATAAAAGCCACTATTTATATAAATTTAAATCGTATTATAAAAAATATAATATTATTACTTTTTATATACCTTTTTATTTCTTTTATTATTTTTAGCTTTTTAATATTAAATATTTTAATCTTTTAAAACAGTTATATAGCAAATAAATTAAACATTTAATACAGGTATATATTATATATATTAAAAAAAAGAATTTTTTAACCGCGTTTTTTTGCGCGTTTAATAAAGCAATAACTTTAAACAATATATAAAAAAAGTTTAAAAAAGCAAACTTATTACTATATAACTTAAATTATATTATTAACTAGCTAGATTATTATTTAATTATTCTTTAAATTAAACCTTTATCTTTTTAACTATTTAACTATTATATTATTTTAAATAACTTTATAAAAGCAAATTTATTATTTTAATATATTAAAAAAAAGATTATATAATATTAAAATAGCTTTTTAACCTTTATTATTTAAAAGCTAGGCCAAATAATATAAAGTATAATAAATATTATATATTATTTTGCGTTATTAAAAAAAAAAATCGCAACTTTTTAAAAAATAAATCACTAGCTTAGCCGCTATTATTATATAAAAAGAACTTAACTATAAAAAAAAAGGTCTTTTATTATAAAAAAAGCAAAAAAGTTATAAGCTGCAAAAAATCTTTATACGCAAAAAAAAAAAAAAAACTATTAAAATAATTATTATATAAAAAAAAAAAAAGCCTACGCAAAACGCTGTAAAATTTATAGCAAACCTAATTATAATACTTAAACTTATAAAAATAATATAAAAATATTTAATAAATTAAATTTTAAATAATAAATAATAATCGTATAAATAATTATTAAATTATAATTATATATATATATAAAGGTCTTAAAAAGTAACCTATTTAATTAAATAATCTACTTATATAAAAAATGCGTTAAATTTTTAAACGCGCTGGTATACTTGTATAAAAAGCAATATTATAAATAGCTATACTAGCACGTGCGCGCATAAAAAAAAAAAAAAAGCTTAAAACTAAATTAATGCTATATCTACTTTTTAGCTTTAGCCTAAGCAAAGCTTATAAAATACTAAATAAAAATATAGCAGATAAACAAGCCTAGCAAAAGGCTAAAAACATATAATTGTTTTTAAATTGCTTTTATTTCTTAAATAATATATATAACGTTAAGTGCTTTTAAATAATAAAAGCTTTAAAAAAAAAAAAAAAAGCAAATAAACTATATTATTTTAGCTAAATTTAAACAAGCCAAGCTAAATATTTAAATATTTTAAGTCTTATAAAATATAATATTGCTTAAAATATAATATATATTTTATAAAATAAAAGTTATAAACATAAGTAAATAAAACAGCTAAAAAAAATTAAATAAAAAAAAAAAGCTGTTAAAAAACAAAGCTATATTATATAGCTATTAATATTACATTATTTATTATATAATAAAAATATTATTTTAGTAAGCGCAACAAGCATTTTTTATTAATTAATAAAAAAGTGCTGGCTTTTTTACTGCTAAAAAAAAATATTATAATAAAGCATAAAAAATATTTTAAAGCATATATAAAATAATAATATATTTATTAAATCCGCCTTTATTATAACTTTAATATTAAGTAGCTAAAAAAAATAATATTATTTATATATAAAAAATAAATAAAATAAATAGCTTTATATATTAATTTATTTATTAAAATAATTAAAAAATAAAACTTTTATATAAAGAATTTTTATTTAATAAAAAAATTTTATATATATATATAGCTTAACTAGCTAAGCAAATAAACTAGCTTAATATTATATAAACAGCCTTATATATAACTAAAATAATAGCTTTATATATAGTTAATATTAATATATTAAGATTATAAACTATAATATGCTTTTATATAGCTATTAGAAAATATAAAAAATATAAAAAACTATAAACGTTAAAAAAAAAAAAAAAAAAAATTAATAATAACATATAATTAATCTATAGCTAATAAAATTACTTAACAGTATATTAAATTATTATTTTTACTATATATATATTATATTATAAAATATTTTATATATATAAAAAAAAAAAAAAGCTAATTTATAAATACTTTTTATATATAATATTTTTAAGCAATTTATAAATGCTTTTTATATATATATAACTTTTTTAAGTAATCGCTTATAGTCTTACTTTTATAATATATAAATAAGCTACTTTTATATCTTTTTTTTTTTTTTTTCTTTTTTTTTTTTTTTATACGCATATATATATATATATATATATACGCACACACGCACACGCACACACGCACACATACACACACACGCGCACACA
Organism: Xylaria sp. FL1042; assembly: GCA_022495085.1. NCBI lineage: Eukaryota > Fungi > Ascomycota > Sordariomycetes > Xylariales > Xylariaceae > Xylaria > Xylaria sp. FL1042. Next base: position 43,189 of record MU380395.1, read on the forward strand.
CATATATATATATATATACACATATATATATATATTATATATAAGCTAGCCTTTTTACTAATATTTTCAAAATTATATTAACTAAAAAAATAATTATACGCAGCAGCAGCAGTAATAATAGCAATAGCAGTATTAATAGTAGTATTAATACTAGCACTAGTAGTACTAGCATTATTATTATTATTATTATTATTATTATATGTAAAGCTTTTTTGCTATTTTAAATATTATATTAATAGTAAAATAAACAAAGTTTTTAGCAGCAGCAGCAGCAGCAACAGCAGTATATTTGCTGCCACCTTTGCTACCCCCCTGGCTGCCGCCCGCCCGCGCTTACACCTTACACTTTTACCGCTTAATAAAATTACCTAGTTTAGCAATTTTATTTATATACTTAATAATAGCGCTGTTAAAAAATATTGCTTTTTTATAAAAACCCTAGCTTGCTAAGCGTTTATATAGTTTTTATATATAAATATATATATTTTTTGCCTTGCTTGCCTTGCTTTTTATATAAATAATAGTTTTTAAAAAAAAAAAAAAAAAATTAATTTTTTTTTTTTTTTATTAATATATTTTATTATTATAATAGCAAAAAAAAAATATTCTTGCTGCTGCCTTTTTTATTAATATTACTTTTAAAATATCGCGCAATAATAATTTAGCTAACATTTAAGCTAAACTTATTTATTATAAAAAATATTTTTAAGCTATTTTAATTTAAAACTATAAAGCTATAATATTTAGCAGCTATATTAATAGTTTATATAGTAGCTATTATAGCTATAAAAATATATCTTTTAAAGTTTATTATTATATATTTAGCTTTTAAAGCAACGCTTATATTATATATATTTAGCGCTTGCATAATATATATTATTTAGTTTATAGTTAAAAAAATAATAATTTTGCTTATATAATATTTTAAGCCTTTTAAAATATAAATAAAAATCTTATTATTTTTTTATACTTTTTTTTTTTTTTTAATATTTATATATAATATTTTATTTAATACTTATATATAATATTTTTTTTAACGCTTATATATAATACTTACTTTTTTTACTATAAACTAATTATTAGCTATTTTTTATTATATAAATATATTTTTTATAATTTTTTAATAAATATTTTAACTTATATAAGCCGTTTATTTATAAAAACTAAAGTTTTTAACGCTTAATTTAATGTATACTTAATAAATATATCTACTAAGTTGTTTTTTTTTATTATTAATTTATTATATTTTAAAAATTTCTTTTTTTTTTATATAATTTCCGAAAAAATATAATATTAATTATTAATCTTTTTTTTTATATTATTTTTAGCTAAACTAAATAATTATATAATAATTTTAAGTTAAAGCATAAAACAACTAAAATTAAAAATAGGTTAAATATTTTTATAATTTTTTAAAAGGTTATATAAAAAATAATAATATTATTAAAACCGCTTATTATATTATATAACTTGCTAACTAAAATATTTTATATAATATGTTTATATTTGTTTAAATTTTAATATATAATATATATATAATATTACTTTCGGTTTTAAAATCTAGGTTTATTATATTTTTTATATAAGTTTTAACTATTAATATAATAATAAATCTAAATTAAAACGTTATATTTAAATAATAAGCAAATAAATTATTTATAAAAATAAATAGCTTTATATAATTAAAATTAAAAAAAATAAATATAAATTTTTAATCTAGCTTATTTATTTCCTATTTAATTTATTTATTTAATATTTTAATATTATATAACTATAAATTAGTTATTTAAACTAGCTATAACAGCAAAATTATATACAGCTTTTAATTAATATATACTATTAATATATACCTTTTAAGCCTATTAAAAAATATAAGCTTGCGTAAATTTTTTTATATAAGGGTTAATTTTTGCTAAACCTTTAGCTTGGCTTTTTTAAGTTATTATAATATTATTTTTATATAAAAAAAACTTTTTGCTATTAAATTTAATTAAATAATTAAAAAATAAAGTTTTTTTTAGCTTTATATAAGATTTTATTTATTAAAGCTTTTTTTTTTTATTTTTTTCGCGTAAAAAAAACTTTAATATTATAAAGCTTAAAATATTATTTATTTGCATTTTAATAATTTTAAAAATATTTAAGCTATTATATATAAGCAGCAAGTATAAATTATATATATAAATATTTATATTTTAAGCTTTTTTTTATAATATTAATAATAAATTTTAAATTAAAATAGCTTAAACTTAGCTAAGCTATAAAAAAGTTATATAATTTATAAAATAGTCCTTAAAAAATATTTATTTTTTAGCTCGCAAAAAAAAAAAAAAAAAAGATAAATAAATATAACTATTGCGCAATAGCTTGCTTTTTAATTAAATATAAGCTTAAATAATATCTCTAAGCTTATATAATAGCTTTAAAGTTTTATATAAAAATAAATTTAAAAGCTAATATTAATTGTTAACTTATTTATTAAATTATTAATAATTAAATAAAAACTATACTTTTTTTAATATTATTATACTCTTGTTTAACTTGTTTTAACTTTTTATATAGCTTAATATTCTTTTTTTTTACTTTTTATATAAAGCAAAATTTAAAAATATATTTTTTTTTATATATATTTAAGTTATATGTAATAAATTTAAAAACATTTTATATAACAAGCTTAATAATCTTTATTATATTTAATTTTTTAAATACTTTTTTAAAGGTTATAATTAATTAGTTTATTTATATAAAGCTTAATTGCTAGCTTAAAAGCTTATTATTTTTTTAAAGTTAAAAGAATTAAAGCTATTTTATTTTTATATAATAAATAAATAAGTAATAGGTTTTTTTCTTAGCCGGCTGTGTTTTTTTTACGCTTTTACTAGCTATACTAGTTGTATATTATTCTTTTTTAACTCTTTTTTCTTAAATATTTATTATATAATAATATAGCTTAACTAGCATATATTAAAAGCAAATTAAATTAGTCCATTAATTAATATAATAATTATATTTAATTTTTTAATTGTCTCGATTTTATATAGTCTTTTTTATTTTTTTTTTTTTTTCTCTTTTTATATAAGAACTTTGCTGCAAAATAAAAATATAAATATATTATATAATAATAAACCGTTTTATTCTTTAATCGCACAGCAGATTTTTTTTAATTTTTATATAATTTTTGCGCAGCATTTTTATTGCTTTTTAAACAGCAGCTTTTTTTTATATAAAAACTAGAAAAAAAAAAAAGTTTTTATTAATATAAAAGTATACTTTTTAAATAAAAAAGATTAATATAAAACTAGTCGGCCTAGCTATATTATTTAGCGCTTTTTATTACTATTAATAAAATTAACTTATTATTTATATATACGTCGATTTTTTCTTAAAAAATATTATATATATATATATTTTTAATAGTTTATATGCTTGTTTTACTTTTTTAACTGCTTAATTAATATATTTTTACAAACATTTCCTAGCATTATATACTTATTTTCTTCGCATAGTTTTAAAATTTATTTAATAAAAAATTTAATTTAAAATTATATATAATAATATTTAAAAATTCTTAATAAATATTAATCTAGCCTGCATATATATAATACTTTTTAAGCATCTTATATAAATATTAACTTTAAAAAAAAAAAAGCAGCTTAAAATAACATTATAGCATTAATTAATTATATATAATATAATATAAACTTATTACTTATTTATATATATAATGTTTATTACTACTTTATAAATAAATTTATAATTATTTTATATAATAAACTTTTTAAAGCAGCATAATATTTTATCGTATGTTTAGTAATAATAATAAACCTTTTAAATCTTTTTTAAAATTAATTATTTAACCTTTTACTCCGTATAAAAAAATATTTTATATAATCTTTTTATATAAAAATATTTAAAAATATCGATATAAACGCTGCAGCTTAGTCTTAATAAAATAACTAGCTGCTTTATATAAGCTAATATTTAAAAAAAAAAAAAGTTTTTATTTATATATAATAAAAATAAAAACTAAAAATAAAAGCCTTGTTTTTTTTGCATAATAACATTTCTTATATTATTAAAATATATTTTCTAAGTAGTCTATATATATTTTTATTGTTTAATAAAAATAAAAATAATATAAAAATTATCTAGCATATAAAATATTATATAACCAATCAGGTTATTAATTTTTATTATTTTAAATAAATTTTATCGTGCAATTTTTACTTAAGTATACTTTTACTGTCTTTAAAGGCCTATATAATCTTTATATAAAAATTATTTTATATATACGCTTACTTTTGCTTATAGCTTTTTTATAGTTAAAAATTTCGATTTTAAAACGCTTATATTTTAAATAATACTTTAATACTTTATATAATATTAATTATTAAATATAAATTAATTAAAAGGTTTATTTATTATAATCGCCTAGTTATTTTTTTAAGTTATATAATATATAAATATATTATTTATAAAATATTATATTATATTTTTATTATATATATTAAAATTATTTTTTTTTTTTTTTTTTTATATAAATTTAAATAGCCTTTATACTCGCTAAAATAAATAAAAAATTCCGCTAGCATAAGTTTATCGCTAAATATTATCTTATGCGTGTTAAATTAAAATATTAACCTTTTATATAAAACCTTTTTTAAAAAAATATAATAGCTTAACTAATAACTTTTTTTTTAGCAGACAAAGCATTTTTTTTTTATATATATATTTTTTTATAAATAAATATTTATATAATTTTAACTAAAATACTATTTTTATATATTATAAAAATATTATTTAATGCTTTTATATTATATAAAATAATAATTAGCTTAATTATAGCGCCAGCTTATATAAATAATATATATTTTTTATTTTTTATATAAAATATTTATTTAATAAACTACTTTTAACTTAAAAGTATAAGCAAAAATTAAAACAAAAGCTTTTATATATAAATTTTAAAAAAATAAAAAAAAGCTATTTTAATTAAATTTTAATATACTTTTATATATTTATATAATAGTTATATTAAAATATATCTTTTTTAAATATTTTATCTTTAATATTCTTTATATTTTCGATAGCTTATTAATTATAATTTTTAAAACTTTATATAAAATAATATTCTTTTTTTATTTATATATTTATATAAAAATAAAATTTATTTAATTAATCTAATATTAATTATAATTTATAATTAAATTAAAATATAAATTTATAATATTATATATTTTTTTTTATATATAAGTAAAACTAATATAATATATATATAATAATCTTTTATATAATTAATTAAAATAATTAAAAATATAATATAAAACTAATCTTTTATAATTTTTATATTATATTTTATTATAAAGCAAATTGTATAACTTTTTAAAATAATTTTTTTTTTTTTTTTACTGCTAAGTCTTTAAAAACATTTAATATTTTACTGCTGCTAAATTAATCTTATTTAAAATATTATAAACAAATAAAATTTTAATTAAAAATTTAAATATATATTTTAATTTTTAATATTATATAAAATATAAATTACTGCTTAAAAGTTAATAAATAAAAAATATTATAAATAAAACTAAATATTTTATTATATAT
>MU380396.1:0-48748 GCA_022495085.1 Xylaria sp. FL1042
CTAATTTCCTTATTATTGCAATTTTAATTTTACCTAGGTGTATACCTATACAAAAATTCGTTTTTGAACAGTTACCCCTCTCGGACCCCCTAGTAGTCGGGTCCGGAGGGGTGCAGAGGGGCACAGCTGGGGGAGCTTCAAATGTGGGGGTGAAGCGGGTCTGTTCCATAGGTAGAGGCTCGTAGATAGTACCTCGCTAGGCACCTACCTAAGTACTGAGATATCTATCCCCTTGGGAGTCGTCTACAGGTACATACATGTATGTATGTAAGCAGTTATACCATAAGAGGTCTAAGATGAATGTCTACAATTCGGCACGAAAATAAAATAGAGAGCGCCACATGTTCTGTAAAAGTCTGGGTTTTAATGAGGGGGAATGGTGACTGACAGATAGTACATCGGCCTCGAATCAGGTTTACCTACCTTTAACACACCACCTGTATTAGCGTCTCCCTCTACAAAATGAAGGCATATACCCCTATTCTTTTTCTAACGAGTGCTTTTGTCGCCCTCGCCGCTCGGAAAAACCTCATCATCGACACCGACCTCTTCAGCGACGTCGAGTAAGCGCCAGGGAAGAGCTTCCGTGACCTCTTAGACGGGCCGCTTACAGTCGAACAGCGATGTTGGAGCGTTGCTCCTCGCAGCAACATCACCCCATGTAAATCTGCTCGCCGTCAACGTAAACTACCCGTCGACTTTCTCGGCCCTTGCCGCATCGGCCGTCCTGGCGCACTATGGCTACCCCAATATTCCGATTGGGATTCGACGGCCGCTAACCAACGTCACCTTCTTTGACACCTGGTCTTATGAGGTGGGTGAGTACGCTAGCAAGGTTGCTTTCCACTGGTCTGGCGGGAGTTTACCCTGGGACCATGCCGAGGAAGCTTGGGATCCCGTCGCTCTGTATCGAAAGGTGCTGGCCGAAGCCGAAGATGACACGGTGACGATTGCGTCGATTGGATTCTTAGAAAATGTGAGCTCATGTGCCACCGTATCCCTCGACTCCTGCTCTAACATCGGGAGGAAAGCTCTCAGGGCTATTAAACTCGACCGCTGATTCCTATTCTGACCTCGATGGTAGTGAGCTCGTTGCGCGCAAGGTCTCCGAGCTCGTCATCATGGGTGGTGGGTACCCGTCGGGCCATGAGTTTAACTTCTGGGGCTCTAATGCGAGTCTTACGGCACATGTGGTTCATACGTGGGAGGGCCGCAAGGTCTTTTTAGGTGACGAGGTCGGGAGGAATGTCAAATCAGGTGGGCAACTCATGTCTCAAGGACCTAGGACGGATCCGGCACGAATGGCGTATATATACTATACATACTATACACCGCGGCCGTCGTGGGATCCTCTAACAGTGCTGTACGCCGTAAATGGACTCGGGGATTTCTTCCAGTTCGGAAACAAATATGGATATAACCGCATCGGGGCTGATGGATCGAATCAATGGGTTTGGGATCAAGAGGTACGGAACCAGTTCTTCTTAGAGCTGACGGTCGATGAAGAAACAGTCGCGGCTGAGCTAGATCGGTTATTTCTCCAAGGGGCCTTATCGGTAACAGAACAGCTCGTAACGGGACAGTAGTCACGTTATATATTTACATATATATAACTGACTTGCTAAGACCAATAGAAACCAGGGAAGACTGCTTCAACTCCGAGTTATCTCGCTCTCTCTCTGTCTCTCCCTTTTGTAAAATAATACATGAGACTATATGCTTATTTGCCCTGGAAGAATCTAAACTAGAAGCTAACGTATATGTCGACCAACAGAAAGAAGTAGATGAACAAAAGAAAGGAAAAGAAAATATCGAGATAACGGGAATTGTGTCCGTGCGCAGCTAGAACCGGAAATTACTTCCGACTGTTGTTCAACAATATTTTGTCTAGGAATGCTAGTTGAACTTGAGAATCTATATAAAGTTCCCAAGTCAAGAACCCAGATGTAACCCCGCTTAAACCCGCGTTTAGTTCATTCAGATCGGCGTTTTAAGACCTATAAATAAAATAACTAACTATGTATATACAATGTACTATAAGTAATCCTTCAGATTCCTAACATTAGGGGTCAATAGTACACTAGTTTGAACTTATGATGACTAACGAGATCCTTAGTGCTTCATGCCGTGCTATTAGTTTTTCTCCTTAGTGTAGGATTTGGATTAACGTTCCCGTAATTGGCGAATCAAAATTCAGCGACTCAGCCCTGTAAATCTAGTGTAGATCCACTATGCCCTCCTAGACTAAGCAGGGATTATTCAGCCACGCATACTACTACGCTGCCAGAAAGTTGCCGGCGACTTCTATTTTGATGGCAAACTCGCGTATTTTTCGGGCGCCAAATTTGCGGCCGTTTGCTGATTAAAGACCCGGGGTGCACCTAATTCAGGATCTTGAATTTTATAGTGTAGATAGGTAGCTGAATATAGAAAAAGAAAAGGAAGGGTTTAACCGGGGTGTTATCAATCAACTGAACTTTGTTCAGTAAGGAGCCAACACGGCAACTGTCTGCTTAGGTAGTCCTTTTGAGCGGATACTTAGATAGCCACAACTAACCTCATTATAGCTAACTGCTACCTTAGGTACTTATAGGTACACTAACTACATACACTTTAGTCAGCGATAATGGCAACAAAACGGTGAGGCCGCCTAAAAGAAAAAGAGTCGAAAGTACACTCTGAATGCGAATGCGAAATGCATCAACATGCACACATGTATGTCAGATCCCACGTAATTAGCTGCGTCCACTAGATAATTGTTAGGCCATCACGGTAGTGGGCGAGTTGAATAAAGCTTGTCTGGGGCTTGGCGGTCAGCTTCAAGTCAGGGCCCAATCACAGGCTGCCAAGCCAGGCCAACCTCGCTTTCGCTTTCGTCAGCATAGCCTTTTCGGGCCCTAGGGCCCCGATATTCGGGATCTTGACCGGGGACGCCTCACCTCGTCGTCGACTAGTGCACGCTATCTGGCTGCCGGTAACAGTGCCTCATCAGACTTTATGGAGCCGAGATGGAGGAGGAGCAGGAGCAGGAGCCGCGTAGGACTTTTGGCAACGGTCCTTTGTATAGGTGTAAGTATATCGTAGTGATATATAAGAGGGTAGGTATGCTTCGGCTTGGCTAGATAGAATACCTTACACCAACATCAATACTATTCTCACAGTCGCTTCATCATAGAAACCTCATATTTCCTAATCGACATCTTCGAGAGCACCACTAATTACGCAAGCAATCCATTCATCAGACATTCACACACACACGTTTATTGATCATAACCACCGTGCTCGCCCAGATGGAATTAACAGCACGTAGCATCGTTTCTATTGTCCAAATTATATTCTTCATACCGTCTCTCGTTATCTCTCTTCTTCTTTGCAAACGGCACGGATTCGGATCCAACGCAGGATGGCTCCTCTTGGTCATTTTTTCACTTTCCCGCATCATTGGTGCTTCGCTGCAGCTCGCAGCTTCAGCTTCACCAGATAATATCGGCTTGTTCTTTGGCGCCGTGACTCTGCAAGGCGTCGGTCTATCGGACTTTATCATTGTCATGCTAGCCCTGATCAACAGGGCTCTCGCGGCCACGAAGGAAGCCCGAACCGTCATCGTCAACCCTATGACCCTCAGATGGGCACAACTGCTTGTACTCGTGGGCCTCATCCTTGGGATCTACGGTGGTACCACGGCCGGCGATAACTACGCGAAAACAGGAACATACACAATAACAACCTACACGGAGGTCGGCAGCGCGCTTACGATAGCGGGATTCAGCATCGTTGTCATCGCTACAGCTTTGCTCGGGATCCGTATCTCGGAAGTTGAGGCCGGTGAGAAGCGTGTGGTCCTAGCCGTGGCGCTCTCGCTGCCTTTCCTCCTTATTCGCATCATCTACCAGGCCCTCGGTACATTCCAGCCCCATTCTCAATTTAGCAGTATCTCGGGCAACGTCAATTACCTGATCGGTCTCGCTATCATCGAGGAATTTATCATTGTTATCATCATCGAAGGTCTTGGTCTGACGTTCCAGGTCCGGCCGAAGAGCGATGAACCCTCCGGCTCCCTCTTTGGGCGCTTGTTCCGTGCTCTTCAAAGACGCGGTGGTTATCAGGTACAGAGCATGGGGGGCCGTGATGGCGATGAGATGCAAAGCTTGAACCGCAGAGCCAGACGGCACAATCGTTACGATGTGCCGTCCCCGAACCAGTCGGGACGCTATGAAGATTTCAGAAGTCAGGGTTACGGGCCGGGACTGAACCAGGGCGCAGGACACTATGATGGCTATGAGCAGAGATTGAGCCAGAGCCCGCCAAATTATGAGGGCGTGCGCCCGCACATGGGTTCATCAAATGTATAATCTGGGTTATGCCAGGACTGCATGGTTTAGACAGGGGGTGGGAAGGGTTGTGGTGGGTGTTTTGAGATTTATTGCGTGGAGAGTTTAGATGGATACCCAACTATTCCTCGCTTTTGTTTATTAGAGTATTTTGGATCTTTGACTTCAAATTAGAATAAATAAAACATTAGAATTCATGAAAGCCTCTCTGGGCATGCTAGCAACGGACTAGACCTTTAGTGAAATCTTGGGGAGGAAGGAAGAAGTAGAAAGCAGTTTGGCGGGGCAATCATACTTTGATGGTGGGGTAAATTATATGTAAGCTATAACTTAAAACTTAACAGACAATACCTAGTTAATATCTTTGCCTAAAGTTTCAACTTTACCTCTGCTCAACTACGAGAGCGCCACATCCAAATCATGCCGGTGCAGTATTCCTTTTACCAGAAACGCGGAGTGTAAATCGCTGCTAACCTACCGGAAGCTCATCATAGTAACCGGCTTCCCGACGTCGGGCAAGTCCACGCGCGCAAAACAGCTACACACATACCTTTCCGAGCGCATAAAAACTGCGACCCCAAGCGGCGCAACGCCTAAATATCGCCTGCACCTAATATCCGACCAGACGCTCTCCATATCTCGCTCCGTGTACGACCTATCCGCACTACCAGCCCACACCCGCTCCGCGAACGCCTCCGAAAAAGACGCCCGCGCCGCCATATACGGCGCCGTCAAGCGCGTGCTCAGCGACAAGGACATCGTCGTCCTCGACGGGCTGAACTACATCAAGGGATGGCGATACCAGCTGCACTGCGAGTCCAAGGCCGTGCGCACGCCTAGCTGCATCCTGCAGATCGGGTGCTCGAAGGAGAAGTCCCGCGAAGTCAACGAGGCGCGGCTAAACAGCGAACCCGCTGGCGCGCGGGATGTGCGGAAGTTAGGGAATGATGCCGATGACGCGGAAGGCGCGTACGAGCCTGCGAATTGGGAGAACCTCGTGTTCCGCTATGAAGAGCCGAATCCGATGACGAGGTGGGACAGCCCGCTCTTCACGCTTATATGGGAGGATGACGAGGAGCAGACGAGGCGGGTATTCGATAGTTTGTGGGAGGCTGTTGCGGGAGAGACCCGGAAGATCGTTAGGCCGAATCAGGCGACTGTCCAGAGGAGTCGAGATACCGATGGTGATTATCTGTATGTGCTCGATCGCGAGACGCAGGATATCGTCAAACGGATCCTGGAACAACAGAGCGATGAAGGCGGGGGTGAGGTCCGAATACCACGCGGCAATGGGCAGGGTGAAGATTTGGTGGTTGAGCTTCCTGCTAGTAGAAAGATCGGGCTGCCCCAGCTTCAAAGGTTACGGAGGGCTTTCATGGGGTTGAATAGGGGCGGCATTGGCCTCGAGGGCATTGGTAATATGGGGCCATCGAGGATACGTGAAAGCTTCGTGGGATATTTAAACGATAATTTCGAGAAAGACGGATGATGGTTTATCTCGCCTCCATGGACGTCTTTCTCTTGACTTGTGTTTAAACCCTTTCTACTAGAGATACCCGAATTCCTCGTCTATGTTACGAAAAGATTTAATCTGCACTTTCAGCACAGAGAAACTCTGACCTAGAGAAGGTCGAATTTCAACAAATTCGATAACTAGGTATGCCCTATGCGTTAAATATTCAATATCTCTGGTTCCTGTTAACATTAGTCGCATCTTAGCATTGTTGAGGAAGGGTTAAGTCACTCTTGCGACAATTCTCTCTTTATCGACCTACTATTTCCTGCTGTTTAGGCTGTTCCTACAGAGAATATGTAAACGCTGCACGGCGACCATGTAAAAGGGCAAGGAGTTGGTGTGGACGAAATACGTAAAATTGGCTATTCGCTATCCTGTACTAATTCTCAATGGCACAAAGGATTTGAGGGTTGTTGTCGAAAGAAAATTTACCATCATAATAAGGATCCAGGCATGTCACCCCTTTTCTAAGTGACGGATAGATTATGAGTTTCGAGTCATAGCATTCCTAATTTAGGTAAGAGTGTCTGTTATCAAGCGATTGCTGGATTAAGTTGGTAATTAATCCTACGATTCTTGATATTAAATGATTCAAAGTTAAGATGATGTTACCTCCTTGTTGGAATCATTCATCCCGATTCTCATAATATTTCTTCCATTAAGTATGCTATATAGGGACTAGCGAAGGCCCTTATTCCTTTGTTTTGTCTGCTTATCTCGATTGATTGATTTCGCCGTCCAGGTCTAAGTATCCCTACCAGGCAGCTAAATATTCATTAACTACTGTGGCATCTCTACGATACTTCTTTTCATTGCCTGCTTGGAATTATTGCGTCGATTTTATGACTCTTCTCGTAGAATTACTGGCCTTTTCCACTGGATCGTTCCGAGTAAATATTCCTCCATGACATTATCGTACGAAACTCGGACGCTATCCGATCTGGTTAGCCACTAATCGGTGTGGCCGCAGATACGTAAAAAGCAACTTACAAGAAATGCATTTCCCGGCTCTATTCTCTCTGGCTGTTGTGCTCAAGCTGTCTAAAAATTGCATACGCTGCATTTATCTTGACATCATCGGGTTGCTTTATTTCAGATTGATGGATGTTTTAGTAGCACGGTGATAAACCGTCTAAACTGACTGGCTCAGCTCAAAGGTTCAGCTGTCAGGGGTACGCTAGTGAGATACTACTGGTACATATGTCATCCCCGGATTCTGCCCGGGTTAGACCTATCTAGCTTCCCCAGCCCCCGTACCCACTTCCCGAGTTGTTAACCGTGACCGCTCAGCCTATTGGTGTACTTATATTGGAAGCCGAATGTAACCTTTGATCTTAATACTCTTCGCTCCTTACCACCGACCTCGGTGTACCGAATATAGTATATAAGAGGTCTCTTCTTCACGACTTTTGTAGTCGTATTATATCGTTATAGTTACATACCTACAGCTAATAACGGATGATTTTATTTGCAGCAATTTACACCTACTCAATCTAACATCGGGGAAGATCTTACTATATATTGATTACTGTCTACCACAATCCCAATTGGACCGCTTATTCAACAATGTCTGGAGCGGCGTCGCGGTTGAGGAATCTCCTCGGTCATCTCGGTGGTATCGGTAGCAAGTCGCCAGCTGGTTTCGACCATATACATCATCTACACCACCTATCTCCCACCTTCTTTCTCGAGCGCGCGGCCGCCATCGAGCCGGATGCCGAGGCCATTTACCACATCACGGCCAACGGAAAAGTCCTCCGGCGGTCGTATGGCGAATTCGCGGACCGCGCGCGAGGACTGGCGTATTTCTTGCTCAAGCATGGTTTGAAACGCGTTGGTATTCTTGCCTCGAACACGCCGGCATTCCTGGAAACCATCTTTGGCGTTGTTGCGGCCGGCGGTGTTCTCGTGCCCGTAAATTATAGGTTAGTGAAAGCTCACTTGACGGAATGAAAGATTATGACATCGTGAATGAGGAGAGGGAGACATGGCTAAATGTAGCGCGCGACACAGACTAAAACCGGATGATGTTTCTTATATCCTTGATTTCGCTGAAGTAGACTCCATCATCGTCGACCAAGAGTATTTGTCGCTTCTCGACGATTTCAAAAAGACCCATCCCAACGTTCGCTTCATCGTCGACCTAGTAAGAACTTCAGATCTGAACTTAATCTTGTTTATTAGTTTGCTGATCACATATCCTAGGACACGGATGCAACGGATGGTCCTAATGCGGGTCCTTTTGATGAAGCAGTCATAGAGGGCCTGCAGTACGAGCAGAGCAGAGAGACTAAGGGCTGGGCGGGTCTCCCAGATTGTACAGGGGAAGATGATATGGTTGCGATACCGTTCACGTCGGGAACGACATCGAGGCCGAAAGGCTGTGTCTACACTCACAGAGGCGCCTACTTGGCCTCGATCGGTAACGTTATTGAGTCAGGCCTGAATTACCACAAGGGGAGGTGCAAATATTTGTGGACATTACCTATGTGGGTAGCTCATCCCGGGAGTAGGTTCTCAAGCTAACCATGGATATTCAGGTTCCATGCTGTGGGATGGACATTCCCGTGGGCCGTGACAGCCGTCAGAGGCACGCATTATTGCCTAAGGAAGATCGACTACCCGTTAATATGGAAACTCCTAAAGGAACAGGGCATCACACATTTCAATGCCGCCCCGACGGTCAATACGTTGCTCTGCGCCTCGAACGAGGCAGAGAGGTTACCCAACCCAGTCCGCGTCACGGTAGCGGCAAGTCCACCAACGGGTCATCTATTTGAACAGATGGTGTGTATTCGACCCTGCCGTCCTCCTATACACATTAACTAACGCGACAACCAACAAGTCGAACCTGAATCTAAACCCCGTTCACGTGTACGGCATGACAGAAACATACGGTCCGATCACCAAGGGGTATCACATGCCAGAGTGGGACGAGCTTCCGCCAGCAGAGCGCTACGCGCAAATGGCGCGACAGGGCCACGGCTTCGTGACCAGCCTGCCCATCCGCGTGGTGAAGCCCGAGCCGGCGGAGCAGGGCGTCCTCATCGACGTCGCGCGCGACGGCAAGGAGATCGGCGAGATCGTCTTCTTCGGCAACATCTGCGCCAAAGGCTACTACAAGGACCCCGAGGCCACGAAGAAGCTCTTCGCGGGCGGCGCGCTGCATTCTGGCGATCTGGCTGTCATGCATCCTGATGGGAGTGTGCAGATCCAGGATCGTGCCAAGGATATTATTATTAGCGGTGAGCTGTGCTGGTTTTCTCCTGCCTTTCTCTTTTCTCGCTCTTTTAAAATTACATGGTTTCTTATTTTTTTTATATTCTTTAATTCTCGCTTGCTTCGTTACGTCAAGTCAGCATCTTCAGAATCTTGGAGAACCCTTTAGACTGACGAGGACCATCTCCCCGCAGGAGGCGAGAACATCAGCTCGGTAGCCCTCGAGAGCATGCTCGTGCAGCACCCGGACGTTCTAGAGGCGGGCGTGGTCGCCGTGCCAGACGAGCAGTGGGGTGAGCGGGTCAAGGCCTACCTGACCGTGAAGGTGAAAGATGGCCAGCGGGTTTCGTTGGCCCCGGAGGCCGTCATCGACTGGGCCAAGAACCAGAGTGCCATCTCGCGGTTCATGGTCCCCAAGGAAGTAGAGATCGTGGATGAGCTTCCGAAGACGAGCACGGGGAAGATCCAGAAGAATGTTCTGAGGGAGTGGGCGAAGAAAGGGAGGAAAGTTTGAGGATGGGGTACGTGAAGGAGCTGTTGTATAGCGAGCTAGCCGATTTTTGGAAAGAGAGAGTGTGTATGGATGTGTACATCATGTATCCCCGGATATGATACACTGAAGGATATATATTGCCTTTTAGAACAAGGAATAAGACGAGTATGTACTCACGGGAGGAAATATATAGAAGTTAAAAGTCAAAAACGCCTAGGCTTGTTTACAAGTCATATATACTCGCCTAGTAATCTTAAAGTCTGAGCGTTGTTGATAAGGAAGTGATTTAGAACCATTTGGCAAATTTATTGAGCCTCTACAAGTCGTTATTTGGGCCCCCTCCCCATTTTTAGTATAGCCCATGCCAACTCACCTAAAACTACCATTCGCAATCTTCTAGATAGAACTAACTGTCTTATCTAAAGGGTATTTTCTCGTTGACCTTTCAGTGCTTCTCCAAAAGGATCTTCAGGCAAAGCGAAAACTTTGTACGTCTGCATGTCGGTTCCTAGTAAACACAACCTAGGCGGTAGCTTCCCACGCTCCGCGCTAGCTTCCTTGACTTCCATTTGCGCCGGTACGAAACCCGGCTGGCAAGGAACGATCATGTTCAGGAACACGCTGGTCACCTGTTCGTTAGTGAGCTCGTGGGGAGTGATCTGATTCCCGGCCGTGTAAGCCTGATAGCCGAGGTCTTCTGATTTGTGTGGGATCCTTATTAACCGAAGGGGCGAGTCTGATGTAACATTTTTGTTAGTTAACATTTCTTTGAGGCCTATTAATTGTCCTAAACAGAATGCAAAGGGGATATTATATACGCATACCATTTGGCGCCCAGAGCACGAGTAGACTGTCGTCGTAGAGAAACTTGAGGTCAAAAATTTTGCCACTACCGAGAGTCATGCTCGAGAGCTCGGTTGTGACGGAGCTGCTGATACCGTTGGTGATCGTTGTTGAAGTTCGGAAGATGTAGACTGGGTGCACTATCAGCTAGGTGAACAGTAGGAGTTTACGTGGAGGGAGTATTACCTTGAGAATCACGACCTTCGGTAATTAGGGCTGTGTGCGTCACACCTCTCCAGGAATCCTAGTCTGCATGTTAGTTGCAGAGCATGGCTGGTTAATGGACATACTTCTTACTCCAGCTGGTATAGCGGATAGATGGACGTCAAACCGTGATACATTGTTGTCTAGTACGATCTTTGTTGCTTGTCCGAAGCGTACACTTCGTCGCTCGGCTTCTGCGATGCCTTCAAGAACGCTAGTTGCCTGACTATCCAAGTACTTGCAAAGAAACTCCACCTGAGGATACGAGCCCGCATCGGTTTGGCCGGACTCTTGTCTCTGGATCTGTTTCTCTAATAACTCTAGTAGAGAGCTGCCACTGTCAGCCAGCTTGCGATCTCGTTCAACATCTTCTGTCGTGACACTACTCAGATAGTGTCTGAGAGGGCTTGCCGGCATATACTGTTGGATATACACCAGAATCTTGCCGTGTTCCATAGTAGCATCTTTCTCGGTAAGATCGTCCGTGGTTGATGATGATGCTAGATGATCAATTTCATGCCGTAGCCAGATGGAGAAGGCATGGAACAGCTCCAACTCCTCCATCACGAGGAGAAGAATTTTATTACCGACGAGAACTAAGCACGACACGATGTCCATAACCTTCGTGACTTGTGAGCTAGTAAACCCGATCTCAGCTTTTGATTCGTGAAACCGGGCAATACCAAGTAGGCGACTAAGGATGATGCTGACACGCTCGAGCGCGGGAAGGAAATTTTCATGGATTAGAGACCGAAGTGCCTGGAGACCTGTTACAACTGCTTTATCCCATCTCTTGTGCCCCTGACGATCAGTTAGCTATCGAAAAAAATCGGCGTGAAGGAGGCATACATACCCGTTCTGCCAGCTGGTCAACGAGCCATTCCTTGACTTCCGGAAATGTATGGCCTGTGACAACAGAATGATACATTGCTTGGCCAATGTTCATCTCGCCGTAGGTCCCAGACTCTCGCAACGTCTCATTTATAATATTTAAAAAGCGATTGGGCAGCTCTCGAGTTGACTGCCATTCATTTAACATGTGGATTTGCACCTGTTTGATATATCTAAGCAACTTTTGCAGTGTAGTTGTTTTGGAAGCTAATAGAGACAGATTCTCTGGCGACGAGCTGATAAAGGTTAGGTCTATAGGCACAAGGTATAGAGTCTTGGTCTTGCCCCCAGCGGACGGGTTGAAGACGAGCACATGAGTAGAAAGCTCTAGATTCGAGGCACTTCCACAAAGCCGCAACTCAGTCTGTTTCCCGAATGATGGCGGCAAGGAGCAGCGGAAACTACCTATAAAGAAGGAGTCATAGATGCTGATGTGAATTTGGCCGTCATCTGTACCGACGATCATAACATCAACCTTGTCGCTGTTCTCTTGAGAGAAGGGACGAAATAGAAATTCTAGTGATGCTCTTGTGGTGAATACGAACGTGTCGTCCCTATGTGGACATCGTTAGCTTGCTTATACTGTGCCCCGAGACTTATGTACGGACTAACCCCGAGCCACCCGAAGCAGGCAAAGGACTAAGCTTAGGGAGAGCGGTCTCGATCTCAAGGAACGTAAGCTCGCGTGGCAGATCCGCCGTAGATTTCTTATTACCTAGGTCGAGACCCTGTGACGCAAGCTGCTCCCAAGTCCTAATAGCGGAAGAGGATTGAGCAGCCGAGGCTGGACGCTTGCCAGCGAGGTTTTGCGTCCAGCTGATGCTTGTGATACTGGAGCTTCCAGATTCAGATATAGAGATCTGGTGTACGGCTTTGTTGGTCTCCAGCCCCATCAAGCGTACAATCCCGTCACTCCATCCCACGGCGAGGAACTGGCCTAGCACGCATTAGCCACAGAAAATGTCATTTATCTTGCGACTATCGAGGCGGGCGGGCGTTACCGTCGGGTTTCCAGCGGACAGCCTGCACCGACGCTCGCTCTCCGCGCTGGCTGTTTTTGGCGACGACCTGGTTGTTCGCACGCCATATCTGAAGCGTGGCTGGGCCGGCAGCACCCGCAAATAGCTCGATGGTGGGATTATATGCCACTATCCCGCCTTGCACCCTGGGCTCGAGCCTCGACTCGTCGACAAGGCCGAGCTCGATTGGCTCCGTCATGGCTTGACCAGCGAGACTAGGGCTTCTGTCGTACTTGCATGCGAGCGATTGCTCATCATGTAAAATTTCACCCGAAATGTCTAGCCTGCTTGAGAAGGATCTTAACTTGTAGTCAGGCAGGTAAAGTTGCACTTAGGCATGTAGTTAACTTGAACTGTCTTGGTAGGTACTGTTTTTTTCGAGGCAACAAAACGAACACACCAGCAACACCGTCTGTTTAAGACCCGCTTTTTTCTATATACTACCTACCTCTTGGGTTAAGTAGGTAAGTACGGAGGTTGGGCTCAAAAGTCTGCATTATCCTTGGCAATACTAGTATTTCAACTCTTTCAACTACTTTAATCAACTCTTTCAACTACTTTAATCAACTCTTTCAACTACTTTAATCAGCTCTTTCAACTACTTTAATCAACTATCGCCATGTCTTCTGAATTTGACCTTGGTATTCGTATTCAGGCTCTTACCCTTCACTCTGAAGGCTATTCAAGAGCCTCTATTATCGAAAAAACAGGCTATTCGCCTGGAGGCCTCTCTACCTTGATTACCAAGGCTAAAAAACGCGGTTATCAGCCTGGTCAAGGCCCTATTTTACGCGAATATGTTGATAGCGAGCCTCGAAAAGGCCGTCCACCTAAGTTAACCCCGGCTACTAAAGAGAAAATCATCACAACTTTGACTTCGGATAAGGCCTGCCGCGCATTTACTGCTCAAGAGTTAGCTGAAAAAGTCAACGAGAAAAACCCTGACGATGCTTCTATTTCGCGAAGCACAGTGTTGCGGGCTTTATCTGACGCCAACTATAAAAAGGGTAATCTATCTCGTTGGGCAAAACAACTATCGAGAAGGCACTTGGCTACCGAATTCGTCGAAAAACAATGAGTCAACAGAGGCTGAAAAGGCTGAATGGGTGAGAAAAGCGAAGGATTGGCTTAAAAAGCACGATAATAGTATAGTTACGCACTCAAGTGCGCTTCGAAGGGGTAGAAGAAGGCAAAAAAGTAACGAAAATAGCGATGATGAGGTAGATCAGGTTACCTTGCAGTACCTTTAGTGGTTAACAGCGCTAAACCTACTATAATTATAGTGGTTAACACCGCTAAATTTACTATAATTATAGTAGTTAAACCCGCTATAAAAAAGCACTAGAGCTTGAGCCAGATTATAACGTAAGAAGTCAAAAATCAGTATCACTATCAAAAGCTAGCCACTTAAGAGCTTTGATTAGGTTGCACTGTAGAGAAATGCCAAGGATAATGCAGACTTTTGAGCCCAACCTCCGTATGTATATGTATTTGTACTGGAAGCAGTAGACCTGCTGCAGTATGACCTGAATTTAATCTCATTGATGTATTAACACCATATTGTCTAATAACGAGCCCCGAAATGTTGTAGTAGAATCACACACTTGACTGTCCTTATTTATGATATTATCATCTTGTTGTCTAGTAGTCTACTGGCTACCCTGCAGTTGTCCCCCCACCAAAATGCTATTCGAGCAATGGCCTTATTTCATCATTTTTAGAAATCCGGCTACCACCAGGCAAAATTTATGCCAACGTTCAAGCACAAGCTCATCTACTCAACCAAGTAGTTGTCAGCAACTGACCTAATATCTTTTGAAAATGCGACCTCTTCATCTTCCTCCACAAGTGTCACCGACGAAACCTGAAAGCCAATTAGCGTCACTATTAACCACGAGACCATCGTTAGGCGATACTTACGTCGACATCAACAAACGGTGATGATTTCGAGAACCGCACCTGCATCGGGAAAAACTCGTTCTCATCATCGGCCTGTGCATCAAATTCGAACGAACCGCTGCCGTTGTCTGGCTCTATGGTTCCAATCGTCCATTCTAGACTATCTCCAGATACTTCATAGACGGCATCAAAGCTGCTAACCGAAGGCTCGCTTGTGGCGTATGGAATAACCACAGACACATCCTTCAGGATATCGCCTCCTGTGAGCTCATATTCTACCGTGATGGTGTGGTTACCTCCCGAGCCCTTGTTTACCCATACAGTAAAACTAATGGGGAGAGCACTCGTGTCATCGGCTTTAGGGGCAGTCCGCCACCGTAGAACCCCAACAGAGTTATTGACAGGGAAGCCGCGGGCGATGTTGCTCATCTGAATAGTTTTGGAGCTCGTGAACAGACTGCGATCAACATTGGGGTGCGTGCGGAATTGAGCACCATGCGAAGCGTTGGCGGTTAGGTGGAGTTTGACTTTAGTCAAGCTAGGGTCGGCTATGCGGAGGCTCAAATCACCGCTAACAGTCAAGGAAGTGAGCGTCCCTTCTCTCGAGATCTTGGCCCCAATGGACTCGTTGATAGTGAGATGTATAGCGTCTCGATCCAAGGTCGAGGATACACGTGGCGCAGCGGGCTCAGCAACTGGCGCGGGAGCGGTTGGCACTAGTGGTGTATTGTCAACCTCGGCTCCCATGTCTCCCCGAACACGCTCAAACATGTCTGTCGTCTTGGACTTCTTTCCTAATTGCATGCCCTTCACCTTCGTTGTCGCCGGCCTATTCTCTGGTTAGTCATGGCCTCAAGCGAACCCGGGACTCTTCATACTTGTAAGACTTATTTTTCTCGGCTTCGTATGAATCATAGGTATCTGTCGGGGTTGGTCGGCTAGGGGGCGTGTAGGTGGGGTACACAGGAGTTCTTGGTGCACTGGGACGGCCACTGCGTGCGGATTCTTTACGTTGCATCTCGAGCTGCTTAGCCTTCCTCTTCCGCTCCTCGGTGGCTTCCAGCTCCTTATTCTGTCGTAACGATTAGCAGGTTGTCGCTAATGCTCACAACTGAAAAAAAAAAACAAAAAAACATACTCGTGCAATGATCTCTTGGATGCGCTCCTCATGACTCTCCATCTCTAGGAAGGTCTTGATCTGGCTGAGAGTTAGGTTTTCTCTGTATCCAAGTGTGACCAGCTCGTCGAAAGCACTGAGCAGTTCGTAGGCATTTTTGATGATCTCCCTTTCGTCCAAGGTTCTGCACGTGCTGGAAACGACCTGGGCGAAAAGGTGGAGAGAGTCGATGTCCTGCAAGATGTTGCTCTGTCGGTTGGTTATGAGGACCATGTAGAGCTCGTCAAGGGGCTGATAGACGAAGCGAACATTGTCTTGCTCGACGATGGTGTGCTGAGTTCCCGAGTCGGCGAGCTTGGGGAACGAGGCCAGGAGGGCTTCGATCCGTGACCGAGGCATTTCTCGGAACTGCCTGGAGAGGACAGCTTTCCCACCACGGGTGCAGATGGAGGCCGCGAGAACAACCTAGAGACGCAGCAGGTGTTAGCCAGCGATTGTAATGGAGGCATTGGAGCCTTACCATCTTGGAAGTGTGCTGCTAGCAATGTGACGGGGTGATAGTTTCGAGGTGGTCCCTGGAATAGGGGAGGAGAGGTACGGTAGTTTGCTATCGCGATGTGGTTGACAAGTCAACTCTCCAAGTACACTATCTCTCGGTAGTGCTATGCGTAGAGAGTTACTGTACATCTGTACTTACATCCAGTCAACTGTCCCACCAAAAAGATTCACAGATGTGGGTTGTCAGGTACGTACCTCTTGGCTGAGGTAAAGCCACACTTTCAGCCCCACACGGGATATGCTTGTAGCTCTAAAGCCACACTTTTTCTCAGCCCCATTTATCCTATTCCATAAAGCACAGACCGCTATGTGTTGAGTACTTCTAGGCTACCTACAATGCAGGCTTCTGGTGACACATCTGCATTATTGCATTGAGTGGTACCTAAGGCTGTGCCCTTCTAGAATGTAGTACGCTTGTAGCGTATACCTTACCTACTACTTAGGGGACCATAAGGCGATGGTGCCTGCCTATTTTCTTTCCGACATGGCCATTACACAATGGAACACATCTACCTCTGGCCACAGATGCAAATGCCCAACTCAAATTCTTGTCCATTCTGAAACGCTACCTCCATTTCTTCCTCTCACTTTACCCCATCACCAGATTGTTCTTTTTTAGTTCTCCATCATCCCACAACATTGCCAGTGTTTTGCGACCACAGCGCAACCTGTTCAGTTGATCCAGACCCATGTGGGACGTTTCCTGAACAAAGAAACTTGAAGCCTGAGAACCTTATTGCCACCACGAATCCTACACGTCCTGTGTACGCCTTTTCTTCCTACACGAATTACTCTTCCACGGTTGCCAGGCCTCACGCCTCCGCACGTTTCAACAGAACCAACTTCTCATCAGTTACGCCCTTTCGATCTTCTACTAAAACCGTACCGCCGAACCCTTGTTCGGCCGAATCATTATTCGATCAATCGCACTCCTTCCAGACTCCTCATTAGGCGAGTGCGGCTGTACCAGTTGTCAATAGACTCAACAAAATAACCTCTGCCTACGACATACCTTCAAAACCCTTTCATAGGCTATCTTAGTATTCTCTGATCGCATCGTAACATCAAAGCTTGTACTTGAACCTGTTAGCCCTTATAACCACAGTGATCTTTCCGGCGCCCACACGTCTTCCAAGTCCGCCGGCGTATGCTTGAAACAATCAGGCGGGACCACTTCGAGAAATCCATCTAGTCTTTATCGACTAAATCGTCAAGGGTTTCTGTTTTGAACAATACGAAACACGTTTGTGTATCGTATGCTTTTCTCTCGCGATTCATTCGTACACTACCAGATGATTGCCATCCCTTAGCACCTTAAACTAGAAAGAGGAAGCCATCGGCTTACTGCCTAGCGATCGCAAGCTTGCAATTTATTGGCACTTCTATTTTCGATGAACCCGAAGTACACAATATTTTGCCAGTTATATTCCCGTCACATCCGAACAAGTAGCGCCCGTTATTAACCTGTTGTTAACGAAAAGACCAAGTTACAAATTGAGTCTATTCAGGCATTTCCAGGCATTTCTAACAATGCCAGACGAAGAAATGGAGATGGCTGTTGATTTTGGCCAGGAGGGCTTTGGTGAGGATATCGACATAGATTTAGATTTCCCAGCTGGACCAACCGATGACGATATGGAGCTGGAAGATTTTGACAGGGTCCATGATATTCCTAATTTTAATTCAGACGCTCACGATGAGCTGATGGCGGAAGGAGATGATATCTCATATGGCATGATTGATGCCACAGAAATCGACCACAATGCATTGGCCACCAGCGCCAATGACATCGATATTGAGTTTGAACACACAGTGGAAAGCATTTGGCAACAGGAACCATCGCACTCTGCGGACTTTCACCCAGATACCGAGATTGACTATCTTGATGAGACCGCGGCTGAAAACATTGACGCCGAAAAGAATAATGCTAGCACTAATGAGTGGCTCTTGGCGGCGACGACTTCTCAAGACACAAATGTCATAGATTACGCCAATAGCGTCCCCGTTGAAACATATGCAGGCTCGCCGCAGGAAGTGCGTGAAGAACTCCCCGTGGAATCCTCCACCTCCCGCGAGAATCCTTCTCCGCCGGTTGAGACGTTGCATACTGATACGGAGGCTATCTACTACCCCACAACTTCTAGTTTAGAGGGAAACAAAGAGCCAAGCGATGTAAATGATGTGCATGACGAAACAGTTGGAGTAGAGCCTCAGGTTTCCAACCAGTCATCACCCAGGCAGGAGGATGAGCACAGTGCTAGCCAGCCAGGTGCTAGCCCTGACATCACACCTCATAGCACAGGTGTCGGCGTGCAAGAATCTGAAGAGCATCAGGAAACCAGTCATCCCGACGAAACCGTCCCGACTGTGTCTAATCCTGTTGACAAGTCTCTCATAACTCAAGATCTTGAACAGCTAGAACAGCTAGAACATCCTGAGCTTAGTGAGACAAGTAATGTCCAAGATCACGCTGATCCACCTCAGCCCGAGGAAGCATATGAATCCGTTGATGATGCCTCAGAGCATCTATTAGGTGACGCGTTGTATGGCGATACCACCAATGACCAAACCGGAGATAATAATGATGCTCCTCAGGCTGGTTCTCCTGCATTTAATCATTCTGATTCAGAATCTACAGAACCTACAGAAGCCAGTGGTACCCGAGATGGTGAAGGTGACCAAACCGAGGAAACAACGGCCGCAGACGCGAAAACATCTGCTATTGGAGTTAGCGATAGGGACGACCCTATTGAATTAGCTGATCGCTATGGTGTTTACATTTCGTATGGTGAGACGGACTACGAGCTCTTCGCCAAGTCTGAGGATGATGACCCAAACCAGTATTTTCTTACTGATAAATCGGTCCTGGACATTCCTCTTTCCCAGTTTCTGATAAGCTTGCGAGAGGTTATCTCTGAAGAGATTTCTCCTCTGGATGACCTAGTAATGGAAATTGACGGTCTTGGGCTTGAATTTTCAGAGGTAAGCTAAATTGTCCACTCGAATTAAAACTCAACTAACGATTTTGATAGTCTACTACTCCAGACTTCATTGGAAAATTTACCTTTGGCGACCTAGTGGTCTTACACGATAAACTTGTGAAGAACGAGCAGGTAGAATCATCTCCACCTATCTATACCTTTCTAACTGTGAAACCGAACTGTACTCGACGCATGATGGCTCTTGGAGAGAGTGCGAACGCTGGTCGAGGCTTGTCTGAAGTTGGTCTCTATCGCGAAGCGTCATCCATGGGTGAGGAGCAAGTGGATGGTGTCGGAAGCCCTGATACTAATTTTTCGACTGCTGACTACAATGATGGTGAGAGCGGGAGTATATATCCGCAAGAATACTTCGGGGGGGGTGATGCTGTAAACGGTGGTGAACATGAAAACTCACCTCCTGTGACTACCGAGGTACAGTTGGAACATAACTCGGATCAGGGCGAGGAAACCGATGGGTTTGATGACGAAACCGGAGAAAACTCCGTGAATGGCTCACCTGATGCCACCCATCATGAGCATTACGCTTCTACATCAGAGCAGGGTATTTACCCCATCCTTTTCCACCACATACCCCCTTGCACGCAAGATAGCACTTGTTTGTGTGATGAGTGCTACGAGGTTATGCTCCAGCACCTTGTTACACCAACGCGAGCCGAAGTTTGGCCAACCCCCGGCACAGTTGTGCCTACATATAATAGCTCTACACATATAACTTGCGTAACTAACCGTACCATGACTAAAGACAATGCGACAAGCGAGTCTCTAGCATTAAAACTACAGGAAGCTACAGAACCCAGCCAACAGTCTTGCCAGGAGACATCCGAAGCTGCTCAACCAAAACCACCTGCGTCCAAGACAACACCAACGAACCTCCCAGCAGATGCTCCTAACTCGGAGAATACTAGTGTCACAGCTACTTTAGACGGTGAAGATCATGACGAAGATCACGACGAGATTGACTATAACTCCGACGAAGATGACGAGAGCATTGATGCTGGTATCGACGGATCAAATATGCAACAAAAGCAATCGCCCGTAAACGATTCGAATGCACCAGTTGATGACGAGATTACATGGGAATCGGAAGATGACGAAGTTGAAAATGAAACAAAAGGTGGTTCGCCTAGAGATACAGTACAAGTGTCACCAGTATCTGGAAAACGGAGTCGAGGGGACACGGACGCTTTGGATGATGCAGGTGACAAGAACGGTATGGTCCCCAACTAACAATATCAGACCAATTTACTGACTTAAGATAGATTACAAGCGTCTTCGGGCTTGATACACTGCAGTCGTCCCGTGACCCCAAGATTTCCAACTTTACTTCTACAAACCTTATTACTTACAGCATCATCCCCTTTTCCAACAGGATCCTGTTGATCCTGAACTCCCAGCATTTACGAATATCCCTCGACCCGCCTCCTCCCCCTCCCGTTTTCGACAGTTACTTAGGACCACTAACTAAATCAGCTTCGCGTGCGGATCGTCTAGTGCCTTAGGTCTAGATTATTCCAATGGTAAGTTCTTTTCGGCGTATCGAGATGCAAAGATGTCCGACAGTGATAGCTCTTTGCGATTTCGCGCGATGTAATTTTATTCTTTGTTCACACAGTACCCGGATCCTCTGATACCCAAGGCGTTCACATTTCGGTGCAAGGAGCAAGCATAATGGGATTAGAGCCATTTGAAATTTATGTTACGAGAAATGGTTCTAGGGAAGCGCTAAGCTCAGCCTCTTTAGACTCTTTGAGAGGATGGAAAGATTGCTTTTTAGGAGTATAATAGCAACCAGAGTAGTATTCGTGACGGCAAAAGGGTTTGGTTGCTGCTATTGTTGTCGGTGGCTGTTGCGGGTGAGATGGTATCATGAAATAGGTGCACGCGGACTTCATCGCGCTGCAGTAAATACCCAGGTATCTAATTGACAGATATCCAGGCAGTAATGTAATTTCTGATCGAACCAACTTAGCCGCAAATGTTTGTTCATAGTATCTTATGCTCTTGTTTATGGTTCCTGAACGCACAACTCCCACCAATGTTGGCCAAGCCCAGCTGCGATTTACGGCTTATCGGGCGCAGGTCGGGCGATAGAGAACTTCTCGATTTTCGATACGCACGCGGGCTGAAGTGGGGAGACCTCGTCATTTTTAATTTTGATCCCCGTTCAATCCTCTTTTCTGCTCAGCCACCACTAGGTCTCCTTCTCTCCATTTGTATACTACTTTTATACTGTAAGGACTTGTTCTGCACTAGGTATTCTACAGTATATAAATACAATACATGAATGGCTACATATCTGTACCACTGGCACGTCGCATGAATATTCGATGGAAACTGGGGAGCGTAGCCTTAAACTGTTGGTTTTCTCCTATATTCTTCCTCTATAGGTGACGTTTGGCTTTCGATATACTATGTCTACTTGATATATACTGGGTAAATTCTAGAAACGATCAACTTGTTCTTAGTATGAGATTCGAAACGTTCGACCTGGCGAATACTGGGGCCTGAGACACGCGGCCAGGGCTCAGGGCAGTAAAGTACTGACTAAGTAGATTTGTATTTTTCTACCTATGACTTCCCCTGCATCATACACGTGTACACTCGCTGGCGCTGCAACACTACTCTGTGCTAGGAAAATATACTTGGAAGATACCTAGTCAGGGTCGCCGGGATACAGACCTGCAGGTACTGGTAATTGGGTAACTGGGTCCTGAAGTAACAGGGATACCTAGGTAGTATACATCCGAACACCCAGTGTATGCTCCAAGGTATCTAACCAGATCCAAATTTACATAGTAAGAAACATAAAAATTTTGTACTACTTAGGTATCAAATGTACTAGGTAGTCTATATAGGAATACGACAATTCTAGATTAGGGGATCATAACCTGCCCAGGCACACCCGCAGAAGATGAGGCTAGCGGCGGGCTATACTACAGTAAATAGCGCCCTAGAAAATTCATGATTCGGAGCAGTCTTGGGAGGCAACCTGATGTACTACGTAGGTGTACTTTATGTACCTACCGAGCCTACCTAGCAGGTGTACTTACTATATAGATCCACCACTAAGCACGTACCCTGTTTCTGTGGGTATCAGGTACCGCGGCGCTCTGCTGCTCACCCGCCGGTAAGTTAGCGTCTACTGGGCTCAAGTGACCTTTAATCGGCCACCTTCGGCCAATAGGCAGCACCGAATCCAGCGCTCCACCGCACGTATCACCTACTACAATAGGTGGTATACCACACCATACAAAGCAACTTGGCGCCAACTTACTCTACACTACCTCGCTTTTTCGTCCTTACTTAGTAGACTTGACTTGATTAGTCTAGTCCTCTTGTCGCAAAGCATCCTCCGTCGCCTATCTCGTTGTCTCTCAACAACCCTCTTTCGCTCATCCAACGAGTACCGTCGACCTGAATTGCCCATGGCCACAACCGAGTAATTGAACCACCTTATCCGACTCCGACAGCGATACTCCGTACACTGTAGCACGTTGCTCTACATTCCGTCCGGGGTACAGTCGGCTACTGCGTCCTCATCCGACTGCTACGTACTTGACGCCCGAGTTTGTCGTTGTTTCGGGCTATCGTGGCATCTGCTGATCGAAGCGCAACAAACGCTCGAGGCCTTCACGCCGACCCCCTCGCCCGGCGCGAGTTCTCGGACTCGACCGCAACTCTCGTTTTGTTGTCCGTGCTACTACTACATACATTCTTTATCTAATTTCCGGCGCATTTCTTCACTATGACTATAGACGATAAGTACGACTCTCCTTCACCCAGCGCGCCTCGCTTTCTCCCCCTTCCCACCGACCGTTACGCATCCCTTGCGCATCCCGGTCTGTCTACAGAACATAAACTGACACAGGTTCTACGGCAGATATATTGGGCTAGCTTTAGCCATATCCTCCAGCCTGGTCCTCGGTAGGCACACCCCCGTGACATCAACCCCAACATCCAAACTAATATCGGTATTACCCCAGGTATAAGTTTCGTCATCACGAAAAAGGTATGAAAGATAGAGACTGGGTCAATGCTCGTTATGCATGCTTGCTCATCACAGTGATTACCGATGACCATCGTGCTGACACGAGCCAGGGCTTAATACAAACAGAAGAAAAGCATGGGTTCAAAGGAGATGGATTTAAATATCTGACGAATCCTATATGGTGGGCGGGAACCTCTACAAGTAAGGATCCGCAATTGTGTAGCCGATGACTCTGAGACTGATCCGAAGTAGTGGTCTTTGGTGAACTCTTCAACTTCGCAGCATACGCCTACGCCCCTGCGATTCTGGTGACACCATTGGGTGCCCTGTCCGTCTTGATAGGCGCTGTGTTAGGGTCATATTTTTTAAAAGAAGAACTAGGAACACTCGGGAAGCTTGGTTGTGCTATCTGTCTCCTCGGTGCTCTCATCATCGTGCTCCACGCACCTCCTGATGAGAACGTCGAAACTGTTGACCAGATCTTGGATTACGCACTTCGGCCAGGTAAGGGAACACTAACAAAGGTCCTTTAATTCATCGATCCCAATATTGATATGTGACCTAGGATTCTTGCTCTACTCTGTTATCGTGGCTATCTTCGCCGTGGTCATGATCTATAAAGTTGCGCCTGTCCACGGCAAGAGCAACCCTCTCATCTATATGTCGATTTGCTCTACTGTCGGCTCTGTCTCCGTCATGTCTATCAAGGCATTCGGTATTGCCCTCAAGCTCACTTTCGCCGGAAATAATCAATTTACACACGCGTCAACCTATGTCTTCATGATCGTCACTGGTGGTTGCATTCTAACGCAATTGAACTACTTCAACAAGGCACTTAGCCAGTTCCCTACCTCAATGTACGACAACCACCTAACGCGCTGGATGCCGATAATAGACTGTTGCTAATATGCTGCTAGTGTGAATCCTCTTTATTATGTCACTTTTACGACGGCAACCCTTGTTGCTTCCTTCATTCTCTTTTCTGGTTTCAATACCACAGACATCGTCGGCACGTTCTCGCTCCTTTGCGGGTTTCTCATCACCTTCGCCGGTGTTTATCTACTTAACCTTTCTCGAAGCGATCCGGATGGAATGAAAATGCTTGCTGGCCGAAGCACTGATGTTACTGGCACCGATATGGTATCAAGCATTCAAACCCGTCTCAGCATGCAATCCAGGAGGAGTCAGGATCCACGAGTCAGCATAGGAAGCCGAGGTCATTCTGATAGAGAAGGTCTGATGCGCGCGTACGATGAAGAGCAAGCACATGGCGATTTTGATGACGCGCATAATAATGGAAGGTCAAAGACGCAGAATGGCATGAACGGTCATGCAGGAAGAGCCTACGAGACGATCGAAATGGAGAACCGCAATTAATATGCGCGCTGGCATATTCCATCTAACTCCAAGGAAGAGGTTCCTACGTCATCTACGCATACGTTAACCTCAGTATCATACAACCGCATTGTATATTTCCTCCCCAAGCGATTTGTTTATCGACGAATTAGAACGCCTGTCCGACGAAATTATCGTATGAGTAATATTATGGGTTTTATGTTTCGTTTCTCGGGATAGACCTCACGGCGAGGCGCCTTTATTCTATACGATGATCGCCGGGATACCCAGGCCTGGTCCTTGATGTAGGAGTATAGAGAACACGGCGCGCGACTGTCCAATGGGAGGGAACAGAGAAAGGGAACACGGTTTGGAATTCATATTGGGCGTTCCGGAGGCATTCTTTTGGTTGGCTGTGAATACGGCATCATAGTTCAAAACTGGAAGACAAAGGTTGTTTGTGTTCTAAGCCGTGTAAAGTTACCTCTAGTCGTAAGAGCGGGAAAAGTACACGCTCGCGTCTCACAATCGAGAAGCGTGCCCATATATCACACGTACAGTTACATGTCTTCGATATAAGTACTCATGCAATCAAGCTGTGCAGAGTACATTCGAGCTCTTGGTAGGTATATAATATTTTTGTATTTTATTTTTTTGCCGGAGAGCGGACATCTAGGTATCTTGGCTTGAGTAATAATTGAAAGGCTACACAGGCGATGGTGATGATCGACACATGTTCACTCATGATGATTGATTGGCTATCGTAGTTTACGTGGTCGGCTACCATTAACAGACGCACTCATACAACGATGCATCAAGCACCGAGTTCTCTGACCTTAGGTTATTCATGAATTTCCCTCCATGCCAATGCAAATGATCAAGACGCCGAATTATTTGCCGTTGCAGATCCCGCTTCCGTCCCTGTTTTTTTAAATCTGCATTCTTCCGTTCTCATCACCAGAGGTTTAGGGTTGAGGAGTCCAGCACCGACCGACTCAATCCTAGCCCTCGACGGGAGCGGCCTCCTCACCGCCCTCCTCCTCAGCCGCACGAGCAGCCTCAGCCTGGGCCTGGACCTGGGCGGCCTTAGCGCCGTAGTCCTGGCTCATGGGCTGAACGACGTTGGACTCCTCCTTGGGCTCGATGATTGTGACAGCATCGGGCAGCGACTTGGAGGGGCCGGCCTTGCCCTCGGGGTCAGATCCACGCATAATCTTGACCTTGATACCCAGGACACCCTGGCGCAGAAGGACGTGACGGGTAGCGCTGTCGATGAAGTCGCGGGCGGGCTGACCGGAGTGGATCATGAAGCCATCGGTGAACTTCATGGACTTGGCACGGGCGGCGCGCAGCTTGCCGGAGACGACGACCTCGCAACCCTTGGCGCCGGACTCCATGATGAAGCGCAGGACACCGTAGCAGGCGCGACGGACGGCGAGACCGTTGAGCAGCTTGTAGCGCAGGGACTCGCACTGGGCGACGGCGGAGAGACCGCGGTTCTGGACCTTGGCGGCATAGAGCGAGACGCTGTTCTCGGGGAACTTGAAGCGCTTCTGGATCAGCGAGGTGAGCTCGCGGATGCGGCGGCCCTGCTCGCCGAGGACCTCCTGGGTGTGGGTGGCGCGGATGATGATGTCGGTGACGGTGGGCGTTACGCGGACCTCGACGCCCGAGTAGCCCTCCTCGGCCAGCTCATGCTGGAAGAACTCGTTCAGCTCGGCGTAGAAGACACCGTCGGCTACGAACTTTCTGCGCTTAGAACTGTAATTGGGGAAGGGCTGGTCAGTGCATTGTTGCAATCTTTGGTTGGGTTTGGTTGGGTTTGTGAGGGTATGGTTTATCGCGGGACGGACGCCATAGAGGGGCGTATTATCTGTCTGTCATGGCAGGGGGCGATTGCGTTGAATTATAAAATAGTAAACATCTATTCGACTTACATCTGGGTTCCGGCAGTGGCCATCTTGACTGATTTCCTCTGGATTGACTGCTCGAATCGTGGGTGGGGGGTGTGAGAGGAATGCGAGGACGGTGGTCGATCCGATGGTTCAGTTTCGCGAGGAAAATCGAGGGTCGTTGTAATTTTGGTGGAGGGATGCAGCTGACAGTGATGCACGCACTGTCCGGAATTTTAGCGATAGCGGATTTTTGGCTTAGGGTTCGGATTTGTGTGGTGCTTATCTACCTACCAGGTACAAGGGTACTTGCCTATCGAGCTGTTTTACAAGCAAATTAGGTTTAGCGTTCTTGCCGTACTTCGAGCCCGCGCTAGGTGACTAAGCTACATTTACATACTTCCATGCACTCCCAATAGGTAGATGTTTTATTTAATGGCTTATTCTTAAATTGAGCCATTATGGCCCTTCGACATCAATAGGACCACATCTCACGATGCGATGTTTTCGTATATTCGTGGAACTTCCGTAGTATGGATGAGCTTTTACAGCATGACATCTCCATTGGTATAGAGATGACCAGAAGCTTCACTTCTACCTAGATACTAAGTAGTTTATGGGGTGAAAAGAGCTTTGCTACCGTTATTCGCGAAACCAACCCCATAAAACAACGACATTCGTATTGTCTATATTCATACCGAGCGCTTTATTGGTCCCCGAAGGTAATTCTACCGCTCTAGCATATATTCCACTATATCTATCTATCTATCTGTATCTTTCTAACTATTAAAGCTTCAAATCGACAGCAGCCTAACATCTCATCCCATGCTACGCTTTCCCACACCTATTTTCGAAAAAAACATTGCAAAAAGTACGGATCAACGCAAGTTTACTCATGAAAGCAATCCAACTATGAACCAAATTGGACAAGTATCATTATTGTAATAGGCATTCCTCTCGTGCAAGGTAGGCCGACTAACTCTTATCTCCCCCCCGCTGTATCGGACGGTAATTCGCTGATTACACTCGTATATCCCGCGCTGTGAAACCGCACGGAGTCATGCGAGGAATCCATTTCCGACGCATGCGACTCTGGTGCGTATGACATATGTGACGTTGGGTGTTTAGGTTTGGGGTTCTCCTGTTGAACCCAGGATGATGCGGGAGCTCCTTGATCTTGTGCCTGTTCTGCTTCATTACGTGCCTTTCGAGTTTTCAGGAAAGCGAATATGATAATGGCGAGCACGATCGCGCCTGCTATGCCGCCGCCAATACCACCGGCCATATCTGAAGCGTTGATGGAAGAGGAGGGAGATGAGGAAGAGGAAGAGGAAGATGGCGAGGAAGCCTCGTTAGTGCCTGTCGAGGTTGGTACAGCAAGACTATCCGTGCTCATCGTCGTGAGTAGAGCTAGGCTTGTAGCAGTGACCGTGACATCGGTGACTGTGTCGGTAACTGTGCTGGTGGCGCTGTTGGATTTGACCGGTTCGGTCAGGTTGATGTAGTGCGAGAAGAAGACGGGCGTACTGCCTGGATTGGAGCAATTATATGCCGAGAGATAAGCTTGGGTCCCGTTCTTCAAGTCGATATCGCCGATGTTTCCGTCCCAGTATATGAAATTATTGGTCCCAGACTGACAATCTACATTGAAAATCGGTCAGTCAAGTGGACTATAGGTTAGGAGAATTTACGGCGGACAAACCAGTAAGTAGGTGTTGCTGGACCGAAAGTTGGTTTCCCTCCTGTTGCAAGTAGATCCTCATACTGCTCATGTTGGACACCCATTTGAACGGCTGGCTTTGAGGCGAGCCCACTGTAAAGGCGAGATTCGAGCCGAAGACCGTCGGATCATTGCTGAATTGAGGGCCCGGCAGCGGAGGATAGATGAAATGGTTGTTGGGGTCTGCCGGCCTGTTGTCCTGGCCGAGGACCAAAGATGCAACGACTATCAACGAGAGGAGAATCATTCTCGCGTCCGCCACTATTCGAGAAAAAAAAAAAAAAAAAAAAAAAGGGAGGGGGTTTCGAAATATCGCGTTAAAAGGGAAAGAAGATGGGATGATATATGATACACACACACACACACACACAACCGCCTTACTACTATTATACAGAACGAATACGCGAGACACAGTCCTAAGCGCTGAACTCTATTGAGTGCAGGTCTCAGAGTTCTTAGAGACTATCTCAAAGAAGCTATTCAGCCCTCACTAGTTTGAGACCTCTTGGGGCTTATATGTGAACTCTGAAAGGTCTGGATATAGATCTGCAAAGGGATGTAAGGGAGTCTCCCGAATGGCCGAAAAGCCATATGGCTAGGGGGCATTATTGTCGTTTTGAGACCCAACTTGAAGCGCCGTGTTCAGCCTCTGTGATAACGAGTGTTCGTACATGTAGTTTTGTTGCCTACCTAGGGTTTCACATACAGATTCTGGTTCTCTTATAGCGGGAGCACTTTCTATGATACCCAGCCCCTTGGTTTGTTATTATGTTGGTCGTTGTTTTAACCCCATCTTATTATAGCGTTTATTCTGCGATCATGTTCTGATTATATTTATAGTAGCGGCACGGATAGCAGATAAAGATAAGAAATTGGCCCCTAACAGTATGGACAATTGAAGAGGAGTATTCACCTGTTCCTGTATGTTACCAACGTGTTGTCTCAACATAGCATACAATACGCGCCATGAACAACATGGGTGGCTTGGAATACAACCAATCGCAGAGCGCCTGTTTCAGATGCGTACTTGCAGCCAACAATTTCTCTATGAGTTGCTTTTGCACTAACATGAAAAAGCACAAATTGCAACTGTCTTACTTTATTATCGGCGGTCGCCTGTGTGAAAAGTACGAGCCATACTACGTTGGCCGAGTCCTCTCACTACATTGGCCTGAAACCCACTTAGCCGCATGTTAGTGCAGCCACCCGACAAGAAGTCATTTCACTCTATGTAGATACATCAACTATACCAGGTATATGTATTAAAGCTGTTTGAATTAACTAACTCTTAAATTTTTCGATTTACTTGGTGTTGCGAAACGAAGTAGTTAATAGTTGTACAAGCTATTTCGAAAGGTGTACGCACCTGCGCGCGGCCGCTATAATCCGAAGAGCTAACTCGCGAGTGTTTTTTTTTTTTTACCTACCTGGTTATAGCTAATTCGTTAAAAGCTTCGAGAGAAATAAAAAGATGCTTTAATAAATGTACTTATTAAATGCCCTTGGGTGGTGGCTGAACTAGCATGCAGCTAAGTGGGTTTCTGGCCAACGTAGTGAAGAGACTCGGCCAACGTAGGATGGCTCAAAAGTACACGGTCGATATGTGATTCGAGTAGCTGTCAAGCTCATTTCTGCTCTCAGGCAGCACTAACATTTCGTTTCAATTTTGTAGTCTAAACACTTCTCCTTCTGACTTCATCAGCTTTAGAATGATTTCTGTAATACAGAAGAATCTGTCGCGCGGGCGTGTATTAGTTCTTCTTGTGAGCATCATAATGATTACCGTACTTTTGACAGTACGACTACTACTTCAAAACACAGACTATACCAGGCTATCTCCTCTTGTTCCCACATCGAGGATTTCGCCCAGAGATGCGGCTGCCAATAAAACACTTGGTGTAAGTCGTCTTAAGTCTGACCTTGTAACAAGTACTGATCTCGAGAGAAGTTCCAGAAGATCCTAGCTCTATCTACAGGACCAAGTTGGCGCACGCGAGGTCTCGACGCGGCAGCACAACATACTGGTCTACAGATCACCATACCTTCTCACCCCCAGAACCCGCCAGAGCTTGTCAATGCATTCGCGAACATCGGCAAAGAGCAAGGCGCCACCCTACCTCGCCTCGGGTCGGCCATGGCGTGGATGGGGCATCTTGATCTGCTTAAATATGTCATCGCCTCGGGTTTGGAAACGGCGTTCATCGTGGAGGATGACGTCGATTGGGACGTGAGAATCAAGGAGCAGATGAAACTGATCTCGGACAATGTTCGACTTTACACGCAGACTTCGCCGGAAGAAGAGAGGCCCTACGGTATTGACTGGGATGTTTTGTGGCTTGGGCATTGCGGCTCGCTCATCGAAGACGGGATGCCTGAGCCGCATGTATTCGAAGACGACTCCCGATGCGAGACAGAGCTATATTCCGGATGGTCGAAACGATTTCTACGGAAGAAATTACCGGAGGGCCATCGGCTGATTCAGATGTCCCGGCAGACGGTGTGCACTTTTGGGTACGGCGTGACCAAGAGCAGCGCGCAGAAAGTGCTGACTCTGGCAGGCACAGGGGCGAACGAGGCCTTTGACGTGAGTCTATCCGCGCACTGCCGGACGGGCCAGTTGCGTTGCTTGGTCGTGAACCCCCAGGTGTTTAATCATTATGAGCCACCGCCTGAACATGGGTACTTGAGTCAGGTACATGTTGGCGACGGGCAAGGGAGCGCGGCTCTCGAAGAGGCGGAATTCGAACACAAGATGGGGACCACGGGCAACATCATGAAGAGTGCCCGGTGCGAAGCATTATTCCATGATAGATGCATGAGACCTCCTTCTGAAATATAAGCAAGATAGAAAAGAAGAAGATGGGCGTTGGCGTGTGTCTGGCTGTGTTCTGCCTATTTCTTGCATTTTGATTATGCATTCACTCCCTGCTGAAGGTGTTGCTACATATCGAGACTTGGTGTCTGGTATACATCTTAAGAATACCTCCGTGATAAGTCGATGCGATAGAATAACCCTTGTTAATCTGAGGTGGGATTTGCTGCAACACACGCCTAGAGAGTACCAATGGCTCTTCCTCCTAAAGTGTCATTATAGCATGCTCGTTGCCTAAATATTGTAAATGAACTGTTCGGTTCTTTGATAGCAAAGGGAATCTTAGCAGCAATAATAAGGTTAGCTCCGTTGGTATGGCTCTCAAACATGGCCTGTGCGACTCCTCACCGTACATCATTGACCCAAATTGTCGGGTATGTGAACTGTTTGTCAGAGGGTCAAGGTTCACAACACACTTATTCTTTTGCACATCCCTCCCTCTGCTATCTCTTATACGTATGAATACCTGGATACATACTTAAACTTTTGGAGATTCTTTGTTCGATAATGAAATAATGGGAGAGTGATGCCGATGGCCGTCGCTGCTTTAATGGGATCTGTGAACGTATTGTTTTGGCTTAATAACTGCTATTGTTTATATTAGACAAAATAGGTGCGGACAGCGAGAGGAATATACAGACAGAGAGGGATAGAAGTCAATCTCGCGCGTGGTCAACTTCTGCATCGATAATCAATGATCATATACCGGAGAGCTGGTTTATACATTTCCATCCCGGGTTGAGAATAACCTGATGTGAATACCCGGGGTCTTTTTGAAGAATACCGAGAGGTATGGATAAGAATCGCTGTTGCCCGCTTACCTACTAAGTATGTACTTACCTAGTCTTAAGTACCTATCGTTCTGCATAAAAGCGGCGACCGCATCAAGCCCGATTAGGCGAGGTCACAGAGATGATCTTATCGCTGTAGATACCTAATTCTTTTCAGCCTTGTGACAAGCTACCTAGGTACTTACTGGATGTGAGCCCCGCGCTTTCCGTGGAGGTACAGCACCCTCCGGTCATTTGATATTTAGGAAGTCAAAAGATGCCCGTGACGAAACCACACATAACGGGTAATCCCATAGTCTAGCTGCAACGTTAGGTGCAACAACACCACGCCAACGCCAACGCCAATACTGCATAGGTAGTTTCAATACCAGTCTTAATTAATACCAGCATTAACACCAGCGCCGAAACCCACACCAATACCACCCAGCATGTGTCATTAAGGCGCAGATAATGCGCTTCAATACCCGAGTTCCTTCTATCTACTGTTGTATTCTCCCAACCACTCCGATCGCTTCGAATACGACTTCTTTCGAACCAGATACCCCCCTTAGCCGTCATCCGCTCCGACCAAATGCTCCCTCATATTCCAGAAGCCCTGACCTTGCCAATCTCTGCCACCGAGACCCGGCTGTATTAGCAAAGCCGCGGAGCTAAAAATGCCGTCCAAGGTGGTATGTCCTGCCACACCCCAGCATACGCAATCGATCCGAGTTCCGGGTCTCTAGATCCCCTGCTTACATCTCTTTATTGCACGGCTTAGATCCCCAACGTCGACGCCATTCGCTTTGGCGATAAGTACTCGGGCGAACTACGCCTTACAGACCACCATATCATATTCATTCACCCCATCACACCACCAAACGGCGCCACTTTACCTTCGAACGCCCCGAAGCATAGAGAGTCCTACATTGCATACCCCATCATATCCCATTGCATCTTTAGACCCTGCCCTAGCGTTACTGGGCGGCCTTCCTCGATACGAATACGTGGGAGAGATTTCTCCTTGATAAATTTCCTTTTCGCCAATGAGACGGCTGCAAGAGAAACCTTCGATTACATTCGTGCTAGAACTTGCCGGTTGGGGTCGGTAGAGAAGCTGTATGCCTTCAGTTACCAGCCTCTTAAGGCCGAAAAGCCATTCAACGGCTGGAGTCTTTATGACCCGAGAGCCGAATTCAGGCGGCAAGGTATTAGCACAAAGTCGGTGGATAGGGGCTGGAGGGTTTCTCTGATCAACAAGGACTATAATTTCTCTCCAACTTATCCCGGGTTGCTTGTCGTTCCCTCCAAAATCTCCGACAATGTAATCAAATATGCTGGTCCTTACCGGTCCAGGGCCCGAATACCTGTCCTGACATATCTACACTCCCTTAACAACTGCTCTATCACCCGGAGCTCTCAACCGTTAGTTGGCTTTAGAGGGAATCGCAGTATACAAGATGAGAAGCTCGTCAGCGCTTGTTTCTCTGCCTCGGCTACAGTCGAATTTAATGGCCTCGAGATGCCAAATCTAGACACGGCAGAGCCAAGTCCTTCGTCCAGTCAAATCGATCTTCGGGGCTCTAGCTCTGACGGACAAGCAGTGGATACAGAGCGTCTAGAGGATGAGCTTATTGCCGATAGCGAATCCACCCACGACTCTCAAGCCGGTAAGCGAATATACGGAGCTCAACAAAGTAATTTGATTGTAGATGCGCGGCCTACTATTAATGCTCTTGCAATGCAAGTGGTTGGGAAGGGCTCGGAAAACATGGAATATTATCCGTTCGCGAAAAAGGCCTTCCTGAACATTGACAACATACACGTCATGAGAGAATCCCTTAATACTATCATAGACGCCATCAAAGATGGTGATATTTCGAAACTGCCTCCAAATCGCGAGCTGCTTATAAAAAGCAACTGGCTCAAGCATATACGAGGTATCCTAGATGGGTCGGCTTTGATCGCACGACAAGTGGGTATCAATCATTCGCACGTTCTGATACATTGTTCAGATGGGTGGGATCGCACGAGCCAACTGTCTGCCCTGTCCCAACTGATGCTTGATCCATTTTATCGCACAATAGATGGCTTCATCGTGCTAGTTGAGAAAGATTGGTTATCATTTGGACATATGTTCCAACAGCGATCCGGTCCACTTGGCCATGAGAAATGGTTCGTTGTTGAGCGAGATGCTATGGCTGGGTCAGCGATGCAGCCTGGAGAGTCTGATGGGAGGGCAGGCGAAGCTTTCGAAAATGCCCTTGCTGGTGCCAGAAGATTCTTCCACCGAAGTCGGAACCAGGACTCCAGCGGTGATGTGGATGGGGATGGTCCAGGCTCCCCTGACGAAAATTCGCAACCGAAGAGGTCATCTGAGTCTTC
This sequence comes from Xylaria sp. FL1042, assembly GCA_022495085.1. Taxonomy (NCBI): domain Eukaryota; kingdom Fungi; phylum Ascomycota; class Sordariomycetes; order Xylariales; family Xylariaceae; genus Xylaria; species Xylaria sp. FL1042. The sequence goes on from MU380396.1 coordinate 34,055, forward strand.
TCCGGTCACAGAGACTACTCGGCCCAACGAAATCTCTCCTGTTTTTCATCAATTTCTCGACGCAACATGGCAACTTTTGCGACAGCACCCCACTCGATTCGAGTTCAATGAACGATTCCTACGTCGGCTTCTATATCACCTCCATGCGGGGCAATACGGCACATTTCTTTATAACTCCGAGAAGCAGCGCATAGATGCTCGTGTACACGAAAGGACTAGGTCAGTATGGGATTACTTCTTATCGCGAAAACACGAATTCCTGAATGCAGACTACGACCCCACGGTCGATGACCGGCAAAGTGGCCGTGAGAGACTTCTATTCCCTAAGCTCAATGATGTGCGGTGGTGGGCGCAGTGCTTTGGCCGGTCTGACTCCGAGATGAACGAATACTTGGACCTAGCCGCAGCTCATGAGCAACGGATAGGAAGCTATGCCATGACACCCACCGGATCCCCAAGCAAAAATGGCAGCAGATCTCCGCAGCCTCCCCCGAGCCCCAAACCCCCAGGTCTTCCGACGAGTCGGAGTGTACTCGCAGGTGTGGAGACGGCCCACGACGTGCTTACGCCGAGTCTCAAAACCTCCGCGTCTCTCAAGCATAGTTCCAGCGCTGATACGCCGGGGGCATTTGCCATGAACTTGGCCAAGATCCGAGATGGAGTCACCGGTCTAGATCTTGGTCGCGGCTTATTTGGAGGATCTGATAAAGGGGGGCCCACGAAGACTCACAGTACTTCAGTGACGGAAGGCGAACAAGAGATGGCAGATATGCCAACGCACCAGACACCCCAAAGCTTCGATGACGAACGAGAGATGGGAAATACGCCAAAGCACTCGGTAGACGATGGGAAAATGTCCTTCGATACATGATGACTACGCAGTACGCATCGCTTCGAGAGACTGGGCTGAACTTTGGGCGACTTTTGGGACACATTATAGAGATGAAGCTTGATGATAAAGGTCGAATTCCCACCTCTCATGGTCTCGTTGCTACTAGTTGAAAATACATAATTATACAGTATCGATGAACTGTTTATGAGTCTTGCCTTAGATAGAGAGAGGCATGGGTGGCCTTCCAGGATGGACTAAAGAAATGCGCAATAGGCAGACTAGACAGTTTTTTTTTTTTTTTTTTTTTTTTTTGTCAGGTCTTTGACTGAGTTTGGTTCAAAGAATCATCTAGACGTCAACGCTGCTACGTAGTAATCGATGAGCGACTGCAAACATGGGAGGAGTTTAGGGAGACTAGCGACGGGCACGATTTGCAAGGCGTTTAAGACCTTTCAGGAGACTTGAGCAACGGAGAAGCGGTTGTCCGTAGTTATTGTCCATCCTGCATAAGTAAAACATCTCCGAAGATATTGTTGTCTCACGAAGTCACTCTTCCCTTTCTGCGCGGTTGCCGAGGTAAATGCGTGTAGAGAGATGTCAAAAGCTGACTTACCACAGATTCGAGCTGGGAATACTCTTTCAAGCAAAACCCCGCCGACCCCGCCGACCTGTTCCTATGGAGTGCTAGTGAACAGCAGAGGTTTAATATACACTATGTACCTAGGTACGTTATCGTGCATATAGTATGGCCGATAAATCTTGTAAAATGGAGAGATAATACAACTATGCTGGTACGTACCACTCTTTTCATAGTGGACCTAACCATGCGTTAGTGAAGTAGAGAGGCTCCACCGTAGGTAGGTTACAAGCCACAATTGCCATGCCTCTATGCGTACCCTCTCTTGCCTTGGAATGACCAGCCGGTGACCTAAGGCTTTCCCCCCCTCCACAGTCTTCCTAAGGTACCTAGCTTTACAGCAGCGTGCAAAGACGAGCATCAGCCAGCCCAGCCAGCCGCCGGTGCACTGCCAAAAGCCTTCTTCCCCTGCCCACCTACTACACTACCTAAGTACTTATCACCATCATAACAACAACGAAAACACGAATCCCATATGCTAGATACCCCTCCACCCACCTCTGCTTTCGATCGTTACTATACCAGGCGACCACAGAGGAGATTCTGCAGTTCTTAGCCTTGCCGTTGTCGTCGTCTACCGTCCACGAAGCATCTTCGACAAGGGTCCCTCACCCAGATACCGTAGATAGATAGAAGAAGAAGAAGAAGAAGAGGGAGAAAGAGGCTACTGACAGCCCGACACTGACTGACTGACCTAAAATCGCCTTGGTATTATTGCATCACTCCACCCACGCGATCAACAACATCACCACCACCACCGCCCACCGCTGCCGCTACTACCACCCGCCGTCTCTTTCTCCTTTTCTGCCGCCATCGTCGCCATCGTCGCCATCGTCGCCGCAGCCGTCATTTTGGTTGTTGCTGTTGCCGTCGTCGTCGTCGTCGCTGTCGATACCGGTTCGGACCTGCATAACAAGCCTTGAATCGCATACACCAACCCTCCTTATTCTTTTCGAGCACTATTAAATCAGCATTCCTACGCTTTCGCCATGGCTGACGCGCCTAGTGCGAACGATGAGCTTTACCCCATTGCTGTGCTCATCGATGAGCTAAAGGTGAGAGCGATGACCCTGTCCTGCTGGATGTCGACGCCGATGCCGATATCGATATCAATACATTATTCCACGTGCTGACTGCTAACCTCTCCCGCCGCAGCACGACGATGTTCTCCTTCGACTCAATGCCATCCACCGTCTTTCTACTATCGCGCTTGCCCTGGGCCCCGAGCGCACTCGCGAGGAACTCATTCCCTTCCTCGATGGTCAGATAGCGCCCTGCATCCCTACAATATGAGAACAGCATCTAACACCGCTTGTAGAGTCCGTTGAAGATGAGGACGAGGTCCTTGTTGCGTTAAGCGAGGAGCTCGGTAGCTTCATCGAGTATGTCGGTGGTCCTCAATATGGCCATGTGCTTCTCTCGCCCCTGGAGAACCTCGCCGCTATAGAAGAGCCTGCCGTTCGAGACAAGGTCCGTCGTACCACCCACTCTTCATTTTTTTTTTTTTATAAAGCCTTCTGTATGAATCCTGGCTAATTCTATTCCTAGGCTGTCGAGTCGCTCAACAAGATCTGTCAAGACCTGTCCCCTCAGCAGATTGAAGAATACTTCATTCCTCTCACTATCCGTCTCAGCAAAGCTGACTGGTTTACATCCAAAGTCTCGGGTTGCGGTTTGTACACAGCCCCCTACAAGAAGATATCCCCGCAGGTTCAGGAGTCCCTCCGCACACAGTTTGGCCTCTTGGTCCACGACGAGACCCCCATGGTTCGTCGGCAATCTGCCACGAACCTTTCCAAGTTTGTTAAGGAGATGACGGCGCCCATAGTCATTGAGGAAATGATACCCCTTTTTCAGCACCTTGCCCAAGATGACCAAGATAGCGTCCGACTCCTAACTGTCGAGATCCTTATCGCAATCGCCGAGGTGGTCCCCAAAGACCAGCAAGCTAGCCACAGCGTGTTACTCACCTCTCTGCGCAGCCTGATAGAAGATAAGAGCTGGAGGGTTCGTTATATGATTGCTGATAGGTTTGAAAAGGTATGGACTATATCCTGTGAAGAGATGTATGCTGTGCTAATAGAAATCTATATAGATCGCCAAGGCCGTAGACGACGAAACTGTGTCGCGGGACTTAGTCCCTGCGTTCGTTAAGCTTTTGAAAGACAACGAGGCTGAAGTCCGGACCGCTATCGCCGGCCAAATCCCTGGCTTCTGCAGCTTGGTGGACCGAGATACACTTCTTAAAGATATCATGAGTTCCGTCGAGGATCTAGTCTCTGATCCATCTCAACACGTCCGCGCTGCTCTTGGCACCCAAATCAGCGGGCTCGCTCCTATCTTGGGCAAGCAAGAGTATGTTCTACCTTCCAGCTCGTGAGCGCCCTACTAATACGCCGTGTGTAGAACCATTGATCACCTTCTTCCTATGTTCTTGCAAATGCTAAAGGATGAATTTCCTGAGGTTCGCCTTCACATTATCTCAAAACTTGAGCTTGTAAATCAAGGTTCGTTTAATTCGTCTGATATTTCAAATGCATTCAATCTAACAGATGTAGTTATCGGGATCGATCTTCTGTCGCAATCACTGCTACCTGCAATAGTACAGCTAGCCGAGGATAAGCAATGGAGAGTTAGGCTTGCTATTATCGAGTATATCCCACTGCTCGCTAGCCAACTTGGAGTCAAGTTTTTCGATGAAAAGCTGAGTGGACTCTGCATGGGATGGCTCGGTGACACGGTCTTCTCCATCAGAGAGGCCGCAACCCATAACCTGAAGAAGCTTACAGAAGTTTTCGGCGTCGAGTGGGCCAGCGAGGCTATTATCCCGAAGGTCATGGCGATGGGCTCGCATCCGAACTACCTGTACCGGATGACAACATGTTTTGCGATCACAGTAAGTCTAGATATTCAACTATTTACACATAGCATTCTAATCTTTATAGACGTTGGCTACCGTGGTTAGCCTTGATGTGATCGGGAAGTCTATCTTACCTATGCTAGAAAAGCTGGTAGAAGACGAGATTCCTAACATTCGCTTCAACGTAGCGAAGACCTACGCCGAGTTAGTCAGTGTCTTAAAGCGGCTGCCTGAGGAAGGCACTATCTACAGCTTAGAGAAGGCCGGGAAGACGGACACGCCAGCATCGCCGAAGTCGACGGAGTTAATCCAGCAACGTATACTGCCAAACCTAGAGAAACTTCAGAAGGATGACGATGTGGATGTAAGGTTCTTTGCCACAACTGCCGCTGGTGGCGTCCCCGGCATAGGTGGGGGAGAACCAATGAACACGTCACCATAGATGAGAAAAAGCTTCATAAGAGAGTTCTTTCCACAGCTTGTTATGGCCCTTCATTCCAACCTATTCCCGATGCATCTTACGAATTACGTCACCGTTATATGTCAAGGATTGAGTTGATGCAGAGATTATAGTCTGTTGGGAGTGATAACATCTTTCAATAGGCCACGAGCATAGAGAATAGGTTCCTGAAACTACAAGACATTGACATCAATGGTGGCACTACCCGAAGCTCGGTTTTCCGAATCCAAGACGAGGAAGTCAGATTCAATAGAGCAGCAATGAACAAACGAGAAGCACCATATGATAATGGCTCTCGTTGAGGTGGGAAATTTTTGTAAGAATACAAATAAGCTCCCCATAAAGCTATGGATACCAAGGAAAAAAAAGAAAGAAAGAAAATGAAAACGTGAAGATTTTGATAGACATTTGTCTGCTATCTTGTAATGGTGACCGCATTTTCTGCACAAATAGGGGGGTGCCTCGCCAATAGTAGACATGCCTTTTTCTTCTAAAAATAGGAGTGGTGGTATCTTGCCATGTTATGTATCTTTCCCTAGAAATAACTAAATGAACGACGCGCCCTGGGAGTTGCATTACAACACTTTTTAGGGTAATTCTATTTATGTATCGAGTGTTAGCCCGATCCTAAATCATGGTTTCTAGACAAAGGAGTAAATTAGTAGGGAGGTAGGTAGGTAAATCTTCACTAACGATTAGCTAGCTAACACGAGGTAGCTAACTAGATATCTACATTTCTATATGTTAGTATGCCTATCTACCCACCTATTCACCTATTCTTCCTAACCTTCCGGAAACACAGACTACTGATGGTCTGGCCTTTGACGCCGCCGAAGCTGAAGCTGCGGTACTCGACGCGGCCCACGACTTCGAAACCCCAATATTCCTGTTGATGTTGTTGTTGTTGTTGTTGTTGTTGTTGTTGTTGTTGTTGTTGTTGTTGTTGTTGTTGTTGTTGTTGTTGTTGTTGTTGTTGTTGTTGTTGTTGCTGCTGTGCTCCGTTTTCGTTTTCGTTTCCATTTCCATTTGCATTTTCATTGGAAACTGGGATTGAACTTGAGGTAGAAGAAGTGGAGGAGGAGGTTGTAGCGGGTATTTCTTGCATCGCGCCGTCCCCTTCGAACCAGCCCCTCAGCTCGGCCTCGGTCCAGTTGCAGCTCGTGATGAGGAAGAGACCGCCCTCGCGGACGAGGGGCAGTATGCGGGTGCCGTAGACTTCGTTTATGCGTTTGGGCCCAGGACCCGCGTCAGCGGTGTTCATGGTGGCGGCGGCGGCGGCGTTGTCGTTGCCGTCCAGCGTCTCGGCTGATAATGATATAGCGTCGAAGGTCCCTTTGTCGAGGATCACGTCCCAGCCATCCGTGACCGAAGGCGCGAAGCGTGCGTTCAGGAGGGCTGTTGCTGGTGTATGGAGGATGTCGTGTTCGATGAAGTGGACGTCTACCTCTTCATCATCATCATCCTCGCCGTCGTCTTCTTCTCCTATATCTTCTCTCTTACTACCATTCTCATCCTCATCCTCTTTCTCCCCTCCCCTCTCCTCTCCCACCTTAGAAGATGGAGCAGAAGCAGGAGGAGGCAAACGACGAGCCCTCTCGATCCTCCTCGCAAACCGCACGCTCTGCGCGCTGTAATCGACGCCTAGCATGGGACCCTCCCACCCGGCGTCGCGCAGCGCGAACAGCAGCGCGCCGTTCCCGGTGCCGAGGTCCAGGAAGGACGTCGAGCTCGTGTCGAGGCCGAGGCCCAGCTCCCCCGCGCGCTCCGGCGCCTCGAGGAACTCGAGGAGCTTCGCTTCCGCGTCCGAGTCGTCGAACCAGGCTGTGCCCGTGTCCGCGGGATCGTGCGCGTGGTTCGCTATTTCTGTCGTATAGAGGGCGTCCCAGCTGGTCGAAGGAAAACTAGAGTTAGCAATTTTTTTTTTTCTTGGTTCAGGTTAGTTCTGATTTTTATTGTCGTTTCTTTCTTTCTTTCTTTTCCTTTATCTGTTCTCTTCCTTTTTCTGATTTTTATTTTTTGGGGGACCTCTACTAGGTAGATCGAAAAAAAATAGTTGGAACAAATATACATGACTGTGACGTTGGAATAAAACGCCGTCTACAATAGAACAAAGTATGCTTGGGGTGCAGGTGGTGAACATACTATTCCTTCGTGCCGAGCTTGGAAGGCTCAAGGTGCGCTGGTCTCGTCATGACGGCGGGTGAGTGAGCGTGTTATTTTGGTACAAGATATGTACCGTACTTGTAAGGATGCGATGATGGTGGGGTTGGGTGTTATTGGAAGTTCTCGGAAACCACCTTTCGATACGAGTGCATATTCAATAGAGAGTAGTAAAATGATAAGGGAGAGTGAGGCGACTGAAATACAGAGACGAACCCCTGAAAACTTTGAATCAATATTCGTTTTCTCGGGCCCGAAAAGAATGCGCGCACGTCTTCTAGACATCGATCGCTTCACATGCAACTCGACAATACTTAAGGGTCGTGGTTTGGAGGGGTCAATGGCAGAAACTCCAATTAGGCAAGCGGTGTGCTTGATCAAGTAGACTCTTCGCATTCTGGAAACCAAGGCAAGTTCACGTTCCCATAATTGTTGAAAAGTGCCTAGGTAGAGAGGTTTTTGAAAATTCTCTCTGTAAATCATTGCGATTCCACTCGTCATCAGGGGTATCTGAATCCTCTCTTGATTCCAAGCTCCATCCCGACGCACCGGGCGCTAGAAACCAGGCAGGTCTTGTAAACAAGGCGGCTGGACCGAAGAATATATATGTGAAATATCTTGCCACATTGTCTCTCGTGCTTTTAATCATCCCACCGCCCTCTCCGAGAAATACCAATCCTTCGTGATTCCATACCCGATGCTTTATTCTATGACATGCTAGAAAACAAACAACTACTCTTCACAAAAAGGCACCTGGATACACCGATGCGCTGGCGAAAGCAACCCGACATATTCTCTCTTGTGCTTCGCTACCTCAGGAAGTAGAGGCGATCCGGCCACTTCTAAGTGATCGTCCAAACGGGGGCTTTCGATAGGACCTGGCGGCCGCGTACTTCTACTCCAAAGAAACCGGCAAAACGGACTCTCGGGGCGTCTTTCAGGGGTGATGTTGCTGCCGGCGTTGTCGTGTCAGTGAGAATCGAGGCTGTGCTACCTTTTCTGCTGCTGGCGGGATGCGGTACGCCGCCAAGCATTGTCAACATACCACTCTTTGTTTTCTCGCGCTTTGCCGCCTTGTCGGCATCCTTGGCATTATCCTCGGGCTCGTCCACTAGCTCCGGTAACGGTGGTAGAGGCGCTTTCTCTGGTTCCATGATGTCCGGCATTACCATATCCCCTGGCATGGGGTAGGTCAAGGCTACGTCGCGACTCTCAAGGGGTAGGTTGGCAGCTATCCCTACCGCCAACTCCACGATCATCGATGCACTACCATCTACACCAGCGGGCGGGGGGTCGACAAGGTAGCGGTACAGTGTTGCGGTAAGGTTAGTTGTCGTCATCTTGGTGAAATCAGTACGGTGATCTCCGCTGTCGGGCGAGTTGAGCATATGTTGAAGGCCTTCCCAGGTCGCCATCCGCCAATTTACTACCTTAGCTGTTAAGGCATCATACTCTTCCTGGCTATTCATGGTGTACGAGTACCTGCGGATGTTTTGCTCGATCTGTTTTAGGTGGCAACTTAGGTCGACATCAAGCGCCGGATGAAAACATTTGTTGAAAATCTCCTCCATAACCCATCGCGAGATAATGGCTCTTCCAACAGCCGTCATCTCTTGCTTACCCGTCTTCACCGCATCTGCCGTCACATACCGTTCGATCCAACCCGGGAGGGTACTCCAGTCTTTGCGAATGTTGAATGCCAAATTGTTAATAGCCCCATTGAGCCGGCTAAATCGTGTCGAGTACTCGCTGTCATCAAGTGCCGTCCGGGATTGCGACATGCGTTGGTTGGCAACAGCATTCTGTAGCTGTTCTATCTGGGATGTCATTTGCTCAATCTGCGTTTTACCATCGAAATAGAGTCTCTTGACATTCTTATATTTCGTTACTATATTCAAAGTTAGCTACTTTCGCTATATGTAGACGTGCAATCGCCCTCACCTAGATCCTTGAATTGTTTCTCATGGTCCACCCCTTCTGATGGTTGGGGGCTGTTTGTGCGATTACGATCCTCAGTACCAGACCCCTCATACTGTTGTCGTTCTCCAGCACCGCCGGGACGGAAGTTAGGCGTAGGGTTACCAGCGCCAGGGGTGGTTGGGAGATTGCTCATAGCGTTGATCGGACCTTGGCTATGCCGATAAGAGGGAGGAGGACCAGGAGGAGGCTCGACGGATCGCATCTGTTTATCATTGTCTGCCGATTTACGGCCCTGGCCTGGTGCTGCAGCTTGTGGTGGTGGCGGAGGCATACCTTGAGACGCCGCTGCCGATGGCTGCGGTTCTAGTTGCTGTTGTGGCGGCTGTTGCTGCACTGAGGGGGTTTGTGGTTCGTGCGGCGCTTGATTCACAGCTGGGGATTCCTGGGCAGAATGGAAATTGTCTGTTGGTTGCTCTGAGTCGGTAGTTGGCGATTCATGCGACAATTGCGAGACAGTTTCCGGATTGGGTGGCTGCGAAGTCTCAGTAGTGAGGTGGCCAACGTAGACCGAGGAGGGATTGCTGCTAGCGGGGTGTTTTTCTTGTGGGTGCGCCGACGGGTACGGACTCTGCGTAGGGTCTACGGCGACCTGCCCGCCCAATTGTTGCTGTTGGTCTGGTTGCTGAGGGTTAGTGTGGCCCAACTGCTGGAGTAGCTGAGCTTGGTGCTGCGCAATGGCCTGTTGTTGGTGAAAGGCGAGATCTTCTTGGTCGTACGGTGAGCCTTCGACAGCCTCAGGTGGTACTGGTCGAATGGTGGTAGTTGGCAGTGCTTCTTGCGAGATCTGTGCCAATAAATCCTGATTAGACCGACCGAGCGGATAAGGGCTTTCGAATTCGCCAACACCCTGAACGGGCGACTGTTGGACGGGTGGGTGTTGCTGCTGAGGGTGTGGCTGTTGCGGCGGTGGAGGTCGCGAGCTCGATCTCTGGGGAGGGACCCAGTCCGGGTGATCAATCGACCTGGAGAGTAAGGGGTTCCCTTTCGGGGTGTTGCTTGCTCGCTTCGACGGTCGGCGGACGATTCCAGGGGCGGCGTTCTCGTGAGATGGCTCGTGAGCGTGGTTATCAGCAGGAGGGGGCCGACTCGAGGAGCCGGAAATTAGATGTCGGATCAGTTTGCGAGCGGAGCGCTTTGGTTCACTGGGCGCGGGTTGACTGTGAGAAGCCGAGGACGGACCCTGGTGGATGACGGGCGAGCCGCCGGAGGTAGTCTGCGACAAGTCGTCGACGGAGGTCGAGGCAATGCCGCCGAAGATGGCCTGGGTCTGCAGCGGGGTGATGTGCTGCGAGAACCGCGCCGACTGAGAACGCGAGACCAACTCGGCGAAGTTATCGTGGGGTTGCTGCTGCTGGTGCTGGTGCTGCTGGTGTGGCTGTTGGTGAGGTGGTGGTCTGGTGCTGTAAGCGGCGGTATTGGGACTGGGACTGGGATTGAGATTGGGCTGATTGAGGGGTATCGCGGATGGCCCCTGGGTAGGTGGGGGCGGAAGGTTAGGATTGGCCTTGCGCAGGACCTCGCGAGGTTGGGTGTTGTTGGAATTGACTAATGAGAGGGGCGACTGGTGTTGCTGGTGTTGCTGGTGTTGTTGTTGTTGTTGTTGTTGATGTTGATGTTGATGCTGCGGTACCTGGTGTTGTGGAAGGGGTATTGGTGGTAGACTGGCCCTGTTGCCGACCTGTCGCAGTTGCAGTTGTAGCTGCTGTTGGAGTTGTTGTTGTTGCTGCTGCGACGACGGTGTTGGTGGTCGTGGCTGCTGTTGTTGCGGTTGCGGTTGCTGTTGCTGTAGTTGACGATGGAACGAGTCGGTGGAGCCAAGCGACGGTGGCGGACCGGGCGAGGCTGAAGGGGGATTGCTAGAGGGATCAGGACCAATGCCAATGCCTATGCCAATGCCAGTGGTCGAGACTTTCCGTGGGCCTGGAGTTCCTTGGGATGGTGAAGCTGCAGGTTGTGAAAGGGGCAGTGCTGCAACACCTCCACCACTGCCCACAGCCGCCGCCGATGTCGTCTGTTGCTTCTGCTGCTGCTGCTGCTGCTGCTGCTGTTGCAGGTGAAGTTGTTGTTGTTGTTGTTGTTGTTGTTGTAGAGCGACCTGTTGTGCCTGTACCTGTTGTTGTTGTTGTTGCTGCTGCTGGACCTGTTGGTGTTGCTGTTGCTCAAGCAGGTTGTGCTGAGATCTATTGCTGTGTTTGCCGATGCGGCCGAAGGAGGGCATCGCTATTATGTTTTATGTTTCAAACCGGTTCAGCCCGTGTGCGTCGGTTGGGTCAAATCTATTTTGGTGTCCAGTGCCGGGCGAACGACAAAGGAATAGCAGGGCGGCGTAGGCAAACAAAGCCCAAATGCGAAATGCGCAAACCGACAATGGCAAATGCAAAATGAAAACGCCAACCGACCACGGCAAGGAAACAAACTATAAAAAAAAAATAAAAAAATGTTACAGAATAGAGGACACTTTGGATAGGACCAAGTCCGGGATAAGATGTCGTTATCCCCTAATTTCCGTGTAGTGATAGTATAGTTATGATCTGCTTCTGCTGCTGTTCCTGCTCTCTGCTCCTGGCCCCCTGCAAACGAACGGCTGATTCGTTCAGTCAGTCAATTGACATGTGTAATAGCGCCTTGTTCTGCGCATTGCGCGCTCGCTCGCTCACCCGTTGCCCGTAAAGTAGTATGATACTAGTAGTAAGTATGTAGTATGGTAGGTAGTGTACGTAAGTGATATATAGTAGTAGTAGTGCTGCTGCTGCTGTGCTGTGTTGTGCTGTGTTGTACTGTATACTGTAGGTAAGGTACCTCTAAAGGGTTGACTGGTTCAAAGCAATATGAGACGAAAACTACAGCCAAAGCAAAGTAACCCAACGCAACGACGCAAGAACAGAGCAAACGCAGCCCAACCAACAAAATGTCCTGCAGATGGAGTGCGCTCGCCCTACACTAGCGCGGTGCAGGCGTGTACAGGGGTTCGGTTTGTCCAGGTAGGTCTGGTTGGTGGTTCAGCGCTGAAAGGGAGGGGGGTTTCGTTTCTTCTAACCTGCTTTCTGCTTTTGTTTCCGCTGTCGCTTCTCACTTCTCAACGATACGCCGGCGCTCAACGGGGCTATGCTGATGGAGCATACAGGTAGAGATAGCGCACTATACTACTTGAGTAGTCATGGAGAGCGGGATCGACAAGTAAAATATACTCTCTGGATACTCTGACCAGCGCTGATTCGTCCTTGTCATGTTGATTTTTATCAGGCCTCAGCATTATATTACTTTCTTCCAATAATGAACCGGGGGGAAAGGTGCGCCAAGGAGGGGATGAATATACGTCTAAGTGGGTAACGCCGTATACAGTATTGTAGGTGAGTAGGTAGGTAGCGTCATACTCTGATGGCCCTAATCCGTCTTGGGCAATTAATTGGCGTAAGTGTAAGTCGCACCGACTAGACCCAGGTTGGATAGGTAATAGGTACCGGCATGTCATGTCCAGAACTTGAGCCCAAGGTTACATACAGCCCAGTCAGTAGACTACTGCCCAGCCTCTTGGGAAAACTACGTACCTAGCCTCCAACATGTACGCTAGTGTAAAAAGTGTACTGTATGTTGGTTAGGTAGTGTTAAGTACGTATGAGCTAGAATCTCGGTATTTATCTCTTGTTGTTTTTACTAGTCATGATTCTAGTGTACTTACCTAGTAGGCGCACCTACACTAGATTATTGTTATCCTCCACTAGCATACAAAAGTACTACCTAGGAGTGCTAAAAGGGCAAAAGCAACCGCGACACATAAGATGGGATGGAGAGAAGGTAAGCGAGATAAGCGAGCTGAAGGGAAATGGCGCTGCTGTAGTAGGTATACCATATGAAGTTCGTGAGCAACAGTAGGTAATTGGTAATACAACTGTTAGTAGTCTTTGTTAGATAAACATGGTCTATAATGTTTGGGGAGCAACTACAATGCCGAGTTGCTGAGCCGAATGCACTAACTGACTAGATACTTACGTAACCATACAGACTATCTACTACATAGTGTAGGCAGACTTTTAAACCGCGGTCCAATTTGGCCCCTTCGGCAGGAAATGATCCCAAGTTTTCGGCTGAAGCGTCGTGGTTCGGTGCGTCCAGTGGTCTCTACAGCCAAAGCATGTTTCCATTTTTAGCTATGGCGAGCCCTATGGTATCACCCCTAGTAATTTAGTGTAGATAGTATACATGTGTACCTGTGGTAGATAGTCCGGTTCAGCTAACCAATCCAAGCAACTAGTCTCTTATTTGCTTGCACTTTCTGACTCGCTCATTGTGACACCAAGGGTAGTCATGATACATATAGAGAGAGGGCTTACGTCTCTCGGGGAGAAGTTCCAGACCTTAAGTGTCTTCTGAAGAGACGGGTCACACGACCGTTACGAAACCCGTTATGGTCGTCACAAAAGCCAATTCGGCAAGGCCGTACGAGATGACAGGCTTTATACACGTACGTCACTTTGCTAAACCGCTACAATAACATCAAAATAGGTTTTGCTTTGGCCGTATCTTGATCTTATATAAGACTATTCTTAGATCGACTCGTCAACTAATATGCTTGTTGTGAATTCAGCGTGTCCAAAGACACGCAGTGTAGAGTTGAAAAATTGTCATCAGCTACTAAGGTTTCCGAACCTCCCGGTGGCTGTATACCACATTCGAAGGCTTGATAGTTTATACCTACTACTAATAAGGCAACTAGATCCTTTGGGAAAACCAGTTGGTCCACACAACGTATGTTGCGAAGTCCGATGCTATATGAAGGCAAAAGAATACCCTGCATCATCTTATGATAGGAGGTGAGTTGCTGGGATTAAGGCTACTGTACATAGGATATTACGTGGTATTTGCATTCTGCAACGCAAATCCTCAAGCTTAATGGCCGCACCAGGGAGGTAGGTGCCATATGCCAGAATGTGGCATGCACATTTCATAGTCCTAAAAGGGATATTTAGGATCTAATTAACAATTGATGATTGTTCTGGAATTGATGGGATGAGGGTCCAAAGCAACTGAGGTGTAATACTTAGTGTATAAGTAGGTAGGCTAACTACCTAATCTAGTTTAGACTGACAATTAGATAGGCTAGTGTATTTATCAGGTGGTACCTTTTTATCCATCCCCCGCCAAATTCTATAAATAACACGCTGCATGACACTATCTACTGGTAGGGGTACCTTCTTTCCCAACCGTCCCACTTTGTTATTCTATTCCCCATTGCTTCCGCGAATCATTATTCACCAGTTTCGGGGCATGGTGGGTACGAAGCAAGCTTCCCAGATGACAATCGCCCCTAAACAAGCAATCGAGAGGAATATCAATCATTCTCCCACACCATCTTGATATTCTACAGAAAAGGCGCATTGCTCAACCTATGGTAGATAGCTTGGTGTCTCGTCCAGTTCTGGGCCGAGTTGACGAGACCTTAGGTTCCCGTGTCGAGAATATGAATACCTACCTACTTACTTACTTACTTACCTACCTAACCTACCTTATGTTACCCAATGACCGAGTTACCTACCATGCGGCGCGTGACGCAGGTTACAATATCTCAGTGCGGTCAGCATACTGGGACTCCTCCCCAACAACGCAACGTCATGCCTAGTATACACATAGAAGCGGAGATCCTTTTCTTTCTTCTTGGTTGAGTGCAACATAACTAGAGTGAGTGCCCACCTAGTGGATCAGACTACCTAATGGATCACTTTTCCCACCAAAAACCACCAACTTTAACGATTAATAATTAATTAAAT